>PVKA01003416.1:0-16222 GCA_004027165.1 Ctenomys sociabilis
AACAAACATATATTCGCACGGGAAGCTCTTGAAAGAATCAACAAATGGGATCAACTTTTCCTAAAGAGCTTCTGCATGTCAAAAGAAATTGTCAACAGAGTGAAAAGACAACCCACAAACTTTGAAAAAATCCTAACTAATAAGCAATCAGACAGAGGTCTACTGTCTAGAATTTATAAAGAACTAAGATATAACATGGTTTATTTCCCAACTTTGCCATTGGTCTGTAAATAAGTTGCTTCTATTCAGATATCCGAGGACCAGCCAAATAGTTCAGTGGATTAAAGCACCTGCTTAGGCAGATACCCGGGCTGGGAATTCGATCCCCAGGCCTGCCATGCAGTCCCCATCCCAGGGGCACACCAAGACAGAGATTGAGAATGGGTGTGGTGGTGTGTGCCTGTAATCCCAGTACTTGGGAAGCTATAAACAGGAGGATCACTACAAGTCTGATTTATGTAGTGATACTCTGTAAACCCTGTAGACCCTGCCCTAAATAAAATAAAATAAAATTCAGGGTATCTAGCCTGCCACTTATAAAGATGTTTATAAAAGTGGAATTGAAATTCAACATGCACTCTATTGAAAATAATGAGTATTTTGCTGGAATAAAGATGACTAATAATGTATTATCAAGAATAATAAAAGCCAGGCTGATGCAACTGGCAACCCGCCCACATGTTTCTGAAAATGGCCTGCCTTTTATAGATCCATGATGTAACACTAGCAACCTTCCCAGGCTAAGCTGCTGAGGGTTTTCAGTGCCTTTTCCTTGATAGATCCTTACTTTTAGCCCCTGCTCAGGGGTGTTGGGTGGGACACGAGTTGGGGAAAAGTGCACATGAGTTATATGCTCTCCGTGCAATTCCAGCTATATAGGGCTTCATGGTGGACACAGATCTCCCAACAGTGAGAACCGTGTCTTGGCTGCTTTTCTCTCCTTGCTGAGCCCACATATCGGACACCCAAAATTAAGGAAGGGGAGGTTCATTTAGCTCATGCTTTGTGGAGGTTTCAGTCCATATTAGGCTGGCTCCAAGGCAGAGGGGCACGTGGCAGAGGCAGTTGATCATGGCAGCAGAAAGCAGAAGCAGCAGCAAGAGCAAAAGGGAGGAGCAGCAGCTTCCAGCAGCTCCCCAAGAGCTTCCAAACAGCTTCCCCAACAGCTTCCCTCCTTCTTCTCTAGTTCTGCGCCTTATGCTGCTGGCAGCAATCCTCAGCTGGTGCTTTGTAAAAGGAACAATACAATATAGGACATATTTTTGTAAGATTATTTATAATAGTCACTCAAATAATCATATATAAGAGTGCAGGAAATCTGTTCACACATTGGAGACCAAAGAATCCAGGAGAGAGCTTGGATCCCATGACAATGTTCTTCAGTAAGAGTCCAGCTAAAGACCAAGAGCCCACACGATGCCTCCCACAAGTCTAACTGAACATCTAGAGCCCATGACAATGCTTCCCACAAGTCTAACTGAACACCTAGAGCCCGTGACAATGCCTCATGCAAGCCTGATTCATGGGTGGGCACTGAGAAGGCCCAAAGGTCAGTGGTCGAAGCTAGACAGTCTGGGCCAGTGGGACAAAGGCTCTGAGCTACAGGGATCTATACTGGAGCAAGGAAGGGATACTCAAAGTGAGGACCAGACTCCCCCAAAAGTACCACAGCTATCTTCAGCAATAGTGAGGTCCCAAGCTGCTCCAGCGCTGAGGAAAGCTGAGCTCCCATCAAGAAAACACATGTGACAAACTTCTCCAGGATACTGACCATCTTCCCCCGCCTCTGCAGAGCCAGGAAGCAATGCTGAAGGGAGCAGAGCACCCCCAAAGTGATCTTTAGTCATTCCCAGCAACAACCAGGTCTGGAGCTCTTCTGACAATGAGAACAACCAGGTTCATCAGGAAAGCCAGCATGACCAGGTCCTCCAGCAGAATAGCCCGAGAGAACCAGAAGCTTCCCAGCCTCCTCATAGCTTCCAGATAGCTTCCCTCCTTCTCTAGCTCTGCCTCATATCTCTGGCAGAGATGGCTTCCTACGCCCAGCTCTGCACTGGTTCAGTTCATCTGGGTGTCACAAGTTGACCACCAGTTGTCAGTCCACCAGACCCAGCACAGCTAGCCCAGATGTTATGGTTCTGTACTTGTTATAAAATGACTGAGGCACTATGAAAATTATTCTACTTCATACCACTTCTCCTTTTCTCTGCTCCCCCCTGGGTCCCTCTAGCTAAAAATATACTGCAAGACAGGGTCAGGGACCTCAAATTTTCCCGTAGGCTCTGCCAGTATCCATACCAGCTCCCATTGCTTGCTAAATATTCTACATATCATATCTGTCGGCTAGGAAAGTTTTAAGTATTTTCTATTAGTCCTTGAATTAATCAATCTATTTTTATTTTTAACATAATAAAATAAGCAGAAACATTTTTGCAGAAATCTACACTTTGTAGTTTTCCCATACATTTCTTTTTTATCATTTATTTATTCATTAATCAATTTATTTATTTGGTACAAGGTCTTACTATGCAGCATGAACTGATAGCAATCCTTCTATCTCAGCCTCCCCAACACTGGGATTACAGACATGCACTACCACACCTTGTTTGGTGGCTGGCACAGTGCGCTCTTCTCAGGCCAGCATAGCATGTGGTATGAGGGATAGAACCCAGGTCCTTGAGCTTGCCAGGCAGGCACACAGACTGCCAGAGCTATCCTGCCAGCCTTCCCATACATTCCTATTCATCATTTATTAATCCATACCATGTCCTAAGCACTAAGTGTTAATACGCGTGCACACACACACACACACGTGCGTGCATGCGTGCGCGTGCCTTTCTGCTATGCTAAGCAAATCTTTGTCTGTTTATGTTACTATAACAAAATACCACAGACTGGCTAATTTATAAAAAAAACAGACATTCATTTCTAAGTTTCTGGAGGTTAGAACTTCTAAGAGCAAGGTGACAGCAGGACTGGTGTCTGGTAAGGGCCTGCATTCTGCTTCCAAGATGGCACCTGATTGATACATCTTTCAAAGAGGACAAATGCCATGTATTCACATGGTAGAAGTAATAGAAGAGGAAGAAAGTGTTTCCTTTAACCCAAGTCCCTTTTATAAAGTTGCCAGTCACCTCCCAGGAGCAACGTTTCTCAGTACTGCTGCCTTGGGGACTCAATTTCTATGTAAAATTATTCAATAATGCTAACACTGGGATGGCAAGATAATTTGGTGGTCTAAGCACCTGCCTGGCAAGTGCAAGGATCCGGGTTGGATCCCTGGTATCACATGCCATGCTGGACCCAGAAACCCAGACACACTGTGCCAGCATCGTGCATGCCTATAATCCCAGCCCTTGTGAGGCTGAGACAGGAGGAGCACTACAAGTCAAGATGCATAGCAAAACCCTGTACCAAATAAATAAATAAATGAAAGATTTCCAAAAAATATTTTTAAAGAATGCAAGCCTTCAGGGCCAGCCAGATAGCTCAGTGAATTAAAGCATCTGCTTAGGCAGGTGCAAGGACCAGGGTTCTATTCCTGGTGTGCCAGCCCAGCTCTGCCCCCAGGGTGCATGGAGACAGGATTGAGACAGAGCATGCCTGTAATCCCAGCACTCAGGAGGCTGAAAACAGGAGGATCATCATGAGTCCAATCTGTGTAGTGAGACCCTGTAGACCCTATACTAAATACATTTAAAAAAAAGAATTCAAACATTCAAACCACAGCCAGCACTTAACATAGGCACCTACATCATTCACTCCTCATGACAGTACTGTGATGCAGGTGGCACTGCAACAAATTTTACCAAGAGTCGCATATTCTGTATGATAGGTGACAGATCACATGCTAAACACCTCACACAGATTAGCTAACTCAATCTACTACAGTACCACAAAATACTCTTTTTCCTTTTCCAAAAGACAGGTAAGACAACTGAGACTGGAAAAGGTAAAGCCGAATGCTTAAAACTAAGGACCTGTAGGAGCAGAGCAAGATTCTCACCACTTCCAATTCTAACTTTCCACTGCCGTCTGCATTGTTCCACATTTCCTTGCACTTGTGGTTGTTCTAGGCGGAAGTGCTGAACGGTAGGACAACAGCAACATCTAAATGGGTCACAGCACCTCACTTGCAGCTTTAGCAGTGGCATCACATAACTGTCACAACACAAAAATGACAAACTCATATTGAAAACCAAGTGGCCTCCAGAAGCAGCACTATTCCAGTTGCTCCTTGGTAATTCTGATCTTGAATGGATGGATATTTTGCTATCCTGTAGGGAATGCTTTCTGTGTGCTTCTTACGGATTGCATTTAATATTTTCATCCCAAGACTTCAACCTCCTAGGACTCCTACGGGCCAGAGGGAAGAATTGTCCTCAGTCTCTCCTCATTTTTCCTTACTCTTGTCTTGTGGGGGAATCCTCATGCCTAAGCTTTGAGGACAAGTGCCATGTGTACCACACTGTGTCCCTAGTTACTAATCTCATTCTTAGAACATTGTAAAACAAGGCTGTTTGAATATAGGAATATATGTGCATGCCAGTAGTGCTATTAAGTTTTTTTTGTTTGTTTCTGAAAATTTATTGCAGATTTCTGTTTATGACTTGTGTGGTTTTATTATGTTACTACTCACATAGTATACAGTGTATCCATTTAAAGTATACAGTTCAGGGCTGGCCAAATAGCAGAGCGAATTAAAGCACCTGCAAGCAGGTACAGAGTCTGGGGTTTCAATCCTTGGGCCTGCCATGCGGACCCCGCACCCAAGGTGCACTGAGATAGCAATTAACACTGGGCATGGTGGTGTGCACCTGTAATCCCAGCTCTTGGGGAGCTGTAAACAGGCAAATCATTATGAGTCAGATATACTAGTGAAATCCTGAACATGCTGCAGATCCCTCCCTAAAATATAAAAAATAAATAAAAATAAAGTATACAGTTCATTAGTTTTTAGCAATATTCACATTATGCAAACAGCAGAACAGTCACCATCAGTACATTTTCATCAAGGCCCAAAGAAATTCTGTACCATTAATAAGTGGTGCTGTAAACATCTCCCAAAGATACAACAGTGCCAAGTATGACAACCATGTGCTTTAACTTCCACAAAATACCAGTCCCCAGGTTAAAAGTTCCCCAGAGCTATATATGGCATCTGCCACTTTGTTCTGGCTTTTTTCTGCAGCAACCTCTACATGCAAAATACATTAGTCTACTTAACAAATTGCAGACCCACTATACTGCAAGCAGTGCACTAGATTCTGGGGATACTGTGAAGAACAAGAAGAATGCAGGGTGCCCTCCTCAGGCAACTTACATTCTAAATGGGAGAAGAGAGCATATGTGATGTGTGTGTTTAATAAATCAATTAAAATAATTAGCAACTGTACAAAGCACTTTAACAAAAATAAACATGGAAAGGACCTGGAATATCTGAGAAAGCAGTGAGGTGGCCTCTGAGTTGAATCTTAAAGATGAAAATGACCCAGCTGTGTAGAGGGATAGAAACAGAGCATCCTAGGCAGAGAGAAAAGCAGTGCACAGGCCTGGGCCCGGAGAAAGGGCCAGAGGTCTGTACCACTACCACCCACGGAGCAAGGGGGCAGGGAGGAGAAGCCAGGCTTCACAGAGCACCAAGAATTTTGTTCTTAGAGAGATGGAAAGCTAAGGAAAAAGAACAGAAACACCTTTCTCTGTACTTCAGAGAGGAGGCTGAGAAGGAAGGTTTCCCCCTTTACAAACAAAGGCAAGATGGTGGCTTGGACTAAGAAGGCAGCAGTGGACACAGAGACAAGCTGGTGGATCCATGTTCTATTGGACCTGGGTGTATGGGAGAAGTGAAGGGAAGGGCAGGGAAGACTGAGGACTGAGGTAGACACAGGTCATGGTCAGGAGTCCCCCTTTGGTGTGCTCTGACTTCCTAGTGCATGTTACACACCCAAGTGGCAATGCCAAATAACAGAGGAAATGTGCATCCTGAGTTTAGGAAAGAAACACTTTAGAAATGGAAATAATAAATTTGAGTGTCAACAAGATGATGTCATCAAAATGAAGCCAATATATTTAAAGTTTAACTTATCAATACTGATGTAAAATACCTGTTCCATGTTATGTCTAAGATGTTCAATATTCAGACAGAGTGAAGTTAAGCTCAACTGCCTACATTATAGGGTAATAATATCATTAAGTTTCTCTTCTGGAGGGCTAATGAATTAAGTTTTCACACCAAAAATTAGAGAAAAAGAAGGGCTGCAAAGACAGCCAACATTTTGGCCCTGGCCTTTCAAGGTCAGTAAGGACTCAGAACATAGGAGAACCAGTACTATAACATCCTGTAACCCAGTTCTGGCCCAAATTTTCTGATCAAGCAGATTATGGAGCCACAGAGGAAAGTGATCGATGATGTGGAGTGTGCCTAAAGAGAGTCACATGGAGAGAAGACATTCTCTCAGGTTTTCATGGAAAGAAAGCAAATTGTTCAAGGAATGGCTGTGACTCATTCACATGGCTGACACTGACAAAGGATCTACAAACTGCGATACAAGGTTTCGGGATAAGTCCTGAGGAGATTTGACTAATGTTACCAGATATAAAAGTTACATTTCTTGTTATATAGGTCTTGCTTTATCTTGGTCTTAACAATCCAGCAGAAAAGTATAAACATGAGGTATAAAAAGTAAAGCCATGTTAATATGCTGAGCTGTAAAAGGCTCAAGTCAACAACTTCTGACATTGCCAGTCCTATGGATAACCCACTACTACTATGGGCTACTGGACTATATTAGATTATTTTGCTGAATTCAAGCAATATTTAAATGTCAATGGAATACCCATCTGTCACAAAACTAACAAAAAAGGGGATACAAATGAAGGACCACTTTGTATCTGTATATACAAAATAGGATAGTTATACAGCTACTTTCTCTTAATTCAATGAATAGAAAGATTTGTACTAATAGTGTTTGAACAGGATATCATGTCTGCATCTTGTACTATGAATAATCACTATGAAGACAATATGCATTGTTTTAATTATTGAAACTATCCTATTAATCAGTTTTGAAACTGCCTCATTACTATTTGTTTCTCAATAAAATTAATTTTAAAAAATGAAAAAGCCACAGTATAAAAAAAACAAAGCCAATATCTTCTATGACCTACTTATTAAAACCCTAGTGATGAAGCATGGTAATTCTGTGATCCTGAACAAGAAAACTTTTTGTGCCTCCATTTCTTCTTCTATAAAATGGGAGTGAAAATATCATTTTATGTTGTGGTAAGAAATAATAAAATAATCTATGGACTCTAGCATCTGGATAAGCACTCCAAGAGTATCAGTGTAACTAATTTCTATTTTTTTTCACAACTGCCTTGAGCTCACTCTGAGTATGACTGTACTAAAATCATGAAAGCCTCACTGGGTATGGTGACACACTCCTATAACCTCAGAACTCTGGGAGGCTAAGTAGGATTGCAAGCTCAAGCCCAGTTTGCTCTGTCACACTCTGGAAGTTCTGGTTGTGCCCTCTGTGTTTGGAGGCCCTCACTAGCCATCTCAGGCTTCTTCAGCTGTCTCTGCATCCTCAGAGTTCTCCAGATAAGAGAAAGGCCCCAGTTTCAGTGTCCTCTGTTTGCACACATCATTCCTTCAGGTTTGCCTAGCTTGGAAAAAGGAGACAACCCCATCCTTCTCCACAGAGTGAGGACCTGAGAAATGCCATAGTAATCTTAGCACCAGTCCCCTGTAGAGTACCTTCTCAAACCACCTCATATATTTGAAGATGATTTGAAGATTCCACTTGGTCATGTCTCAGCAAATCCTATAAAAATGTGACTAGTGTCAATCTTCATAATGTGACAGTGTCAGTCAGCTTCACATTATTATCATACAATACATGGGGCAGAGGGGCCGGGGAGATGGCTCAGTAGAATAAGTGTTTGCCTGGTGAGTGCAAGGGCCTGAGTTCAATCCCTGTTCTGGAAAGAAAAAAAAAAAAAAAAGCCTAAGGAAATTAACAGATAAAGAGACAAGTGTTATTTATCCTCATAATCCTAGAGGCTCCAGTCTAAGACAGGAGAAGGGACTATACTGGGTCTCTGTGGAGGGTGCCAGATGACAATGACTCAGAGCAAACAGCAGAGCAAATTCACTTACCTAGTGAACCAGGAATGAAGGAGAAAGAGCCTCCTTTCTCTTTAGGGTACAGGTGTCCTCTGATCCCCCCAGAGACATATTCCCAGTGAATTAAGGAGCCCCAAGGCCTACTTCCAAAGGTTCCTCCCTATCAAGAAAGTTCCATTCTCCAGCCCAGGACTTCACCACATGGAACCTTGTGATACGATCCATATTCACGTCAGAGCAGTGCAGAACTTGGGGTACTTCATAAACAGCCCAGGCTTCAGGTGTAATTCCAAGAAGTAGGAATTGTCCTATTACAAATAGAACTTTCCAGAAGTAACTACTGGCAGAAGCTAGAAGAAAATGAGGCAAGACATTGTGGAAAGACAGTGTTCAGAGCAAAGAAGCCCACAAGGATTAAGCCCCACTCATGAATCTAAGCCTAAAGAGATTGAGAATGAGGGCAATTTTCAAGTTTGCCTCTTCTTTCTGTGTGTTTCTGCTATTGGATTATATACACAAACAAGACATTATGAAAATCTGTGGTAGAGAGTGATGTGGGTGATGTTTGATGATAATTAACTACTTCTTGTCTTCAGAGGTCAAAATCTGATGAAGGAATCAAGTCAGAATCATGGAGGCAAAAACATCAGTTCCATGACTGTGAAAGACAGGAGCCAAGACTGTGACTTATCCTGTGGTAAGCCAGTCTTCCTGCTGCTTTCCTCTTGCTCTCCACAAAAAAAGGCAGTCCCCATGCCAGGGAAAATGAAAGCCTGTCCTTGTCACCCCACTAGATGGAGGTGCTGGTGAGGAGTGCGTGGGTGCTCAGGCGGGCAAGTCCCAGAGAAGCCCATGCGGCCTGCTCTGTGCTGGTGAGGCACCGTCGACCAAAATGCCTGGAGAAACAGAAGCCAGGCTTGCCCCGCCTTCCAAGGAGTGTGAGGGACGAGCTACATGCTCATGGCACTGCTGGCAACCTTTTCCTTCCTTCCTCTTCTAAATTAAGGATGGATGGAAGGTAAGGCCACTCCTCCACAGGAAGAATAGATTGTAATAACAGAAAGTGGAGAAAGGTTACTTAGCCAAGTCTAAAGACGCCAGTTTTGGCTTGTTGTGCTTGTTCGGTGCAGACCTGGTACCTCTTTTGTGAACCGGAAGCTAAGAAGCCTCGGGCATTCACTATGGCCAACAAAAAGCCCAAGGAAGGAGTCAAGACTGAGAACAGCAATCACATTAATTTGAAGGTGGCAGGCAGGATGGTTCTGTGGTGCAGTTTAAGATTAAGAGGTGTACACTACTTAGTAAACTAATGAAAGCCTGTTGTGAATGACAAGTTTTGTGAATGAGGCAGATCAGATTCCGATGTGATGGACAGCCAATCAATGGAACAGACACACCTGCACAGCTGGAAATGGAGGATGAAGATACAATTGACATGTTCCAGCAGCAGATAGGAGGTGTCCACTAAAAAGGGAACCTTTTAGTTCACAGCTTTTAGTTCACTAAAAAGGGAACCTTTTAGTTCTGCAGCTACTCCAGAACTCTGTTCTTACAGACCAAGAATACATTCTCGATTAGAAAACTGCAATTTGGTTCCACCACATCCTGACCACTATAGTTTTCTCTATTCTTTCATTTACCCCTTCCCCATTTCTTATTGTACATAAAGTATCTGGTGTATGTGCACATGCATATATGTTTTGTCTTGTTTTGTTTTGTTTTTTTTACTAAATGGCCAACAGTATGTTTCAATTGACATCAAATGGAGATGAAATGGGGAGTTACTGGTTCTGTGAAAATAATGCCCTTTCTCCATTAGTGGCATGCTCACCAGCTCTTATCTTTATATTCCAGTAAGTTATTTTGCTCTCATTGTTTTAACAGGAAAAACAGCAACATAAAATTCCTTGCATATCCTATTTGATGAGAGAATTTATCATTGTAAAACCAAGGACAATTTTATAACTTTTTGTATGTAGCTGTCACATGCAAGGCAATCTGACTTTGAGTAGGAGTAAATTACTCTTTAAAAATGAAGAATCGTAGATAGTTTTCCCATTAAGTCAAGTGTCTCGTTGTTTAAATAAACTTCTTGTTTAAAAAAAAGTAGTTGGACAAGATATTATGTCGGCTTCTAGTACTATGGACAACCACTAGGAAGATAACAAGGTAGAAAGTATTAATTATTGAATCTGTGATATAATTCAGCTATAAATATAAGTATACAGCTATACTCTCTTAATTCACTGATTAGAGACATCTGCTATACTAATGTCTATAAGTATAATATCATGTAATGCACCTTGTATGACACCAAAACACGAGAACAGTTTGCAATGTATTAATTTATCAAATCTGTCCTGTTAATTTGTCTTGAAACTGTTTCATTGCTATTTGTTCTTCAATAAAAATAAATAAATAAAAGCTGCCAGTTTTATGGCCATGCATTTTCTCTGAGCCTCTAGGTCTGATTTTATCTTTTTAAAGAAGGGGGATGGGACTGGGGAAACAGCTTGGAGGCCTAAGCACCTGCCCGGCAAGCTCAAGGATTTGGATTTGATCCCCAGTACTGCATGCCTTGTGGTTCCAGGCATGCTGGGTAGGCCACCAAAATTGGGTGTGGTGGTGCATGCCTGTAATCCCAGCACTGGGGAGGCTGAGATAGCAGGACCACTCTGAGTCCAAGCTGTGTAGTGAGAACCTGTACCAGAGAGACAGAGACAGAGAGAGAGAGAGAGGAAGCATCTATTAAGGAACAGCATGATGACACAACAAGAAGGAATGGCAGTTGTGATGAGTGAGTTAGATCATTTGAAAAAAAATAGATTTGGAAAAGACAAATGGGTGACAGCTAGGATGCTTTTTTGAGCGAGGCTGGGCAAAGTCATGGACACTAGCCAAGGAGTTTGTGTACAAGTTGTTCAGGAACTGGAAGGCAACCACAGTGTTTGAGCATAATTATGGCAGTGCTTTAAGAAGATTAAGTGGGCATCAGGGTACAGAATATATTATCTGGGGAGAGTTTGGAAGCAGGGAGATTAGTTACAGGCCTCCGTATGAGTTGGAAGTGCAAGTTATATTAATTAGTGTCATCGCTGTGGGACTGGAAGCCAGAAGACATCTATGTAGTGCTTCAGAGTTTGTAAACTTCATGCTGCATTAATTACCTCACTTGATACGGCAGTTGCGGGAAGTAAGTAGGTCAATAATAAACACACTGTAAAGCAGTTTGCTCACAATAGACGCTAACTGAATAAACAAGACTCCAAAGGGCTTGGTGATGGTACATAAGAGTAAATTCACATGAGGAGTCAAATAACAATTACTACTTTCTGCACCTAGAACAATTCATTCATTAGTCAAATATTTATTAAGCACTGACAACCTTCCAGGAACTGCTCCAGATGCTGAGATTGTAGCAAAGGACATGACAGAAGATCTGATCCTCAGGGTGCTTATATACCAATGCGAAGAGAAGACCAATAGGTATACTAAAATATGAAGTTGTATATGTTGAAGAAAAATAAGTCAGCATAGGAGAAAAGGGGTCTTAGAATAATTTTTTAGATAGTGTGCTAGAAGGAGCCCACTTTTCAGAAATGACTACTGACCAGAGGCTGGAAGGAAGTAAGACATTGAGCTGTGGAGAGTTCTGAAAGAGAGAAAAAAAGTCTAGAAAGACTGCCAAGGCCAGGTCCTGGAGATCTTCTTAGCTGGGATGAGGACTCCTGCCTTCCTAGGGAAGGATTGTCATAGAGGGCCCAGAGAAAGTATCAAAGGGGCCCAACAAGAGAATATGGCAGCCTGACTGACATGGATTGTAAGAGAAGATAAAACTAGACAGACTTCAGATAGATGCTGATGTAGTTTACAAGATGTTTTATTAGAGTTGATTGTAGTGGAAGAAAAAAAGAAATGAAGGATTATCTTAAAGTATGTGCGCTGAGCAGATGGGTTCAGAGTGGTGCCTCTACTGAGACTAGGCTCACGGGTCAAGGCATCAGGAGTTTGCTTACAACATGGTGTGTGTGTGATCGGCCTGCTCAGCTCTCCAGTGGTAGTGCTCTGAAGGCAGGAGAGTAGGAGTCTGGAAGCAAGGGGAAAGTCAGGGTCCGATATACAAATTTCAGGTGGCTTCCTGTTATGGCTTGTGTCTCAATGTCCCTGTGAAGTCTGATGCGGTCACAGGTAGGGCTTTTCAGAAGTGGCTGATCTAGGGCATGTGGTGCTTGAGCAGGGATGTGATGCTGGCATTGTGCCGCAATGTGATGCCAAAACTAAGGTTGTGAGTGCCATCTGCCCGGAAGCCAGTGAGCCTGAGTAAGGCATAAGGGACAGAAAGAGCTGTGGTCATGGCTGGAGGCTTCTTTCTTGCACCTTCATTGTTCTGCTCTGTGAGACCCCTCTGCCATGCCGCCCTCTTTTGAAGACAGTGCCTATGGACTGAAACATCTACACACTGCAAGCTCAGTAAACCTTTCCTCCTTTAACTTTGGGTGTTGGTGGAGTTCTTTGTTTCAGCAATGAGAAAAGTAATTAAGACACTCCTCCATCACCAAAACACAAGGACAGGGCTGGGCAGAGTGACACACCTGTAACCTGAGAGGCTGAGGCTGCAGGATCATGACTGTGAGGCCAGACTAGGCGACTCAAACAAACATTTTAAAAGTAACATTAAGAAAAGAATTTAACAAAAATGTTTAAATGGCTAGTTGTAGCTGAATGGTAGAAGGAGCCCTGGATTCAAGCCTCAAATACTGCCCCTACATAACGCAAAAAGAAAAAATCCAAGAGCACCATTGTACATGCCAGGGTCCAGTTACAGGACCCAAGACTGAACCCCATGGCCTATCCAGAACTGTGTTCCACAAGCCCTGTTATCTCCCAAGTGAATAGGGCTGATAGTCCAGCTTAACTATCACAGTGACACTCAAGAAAGCATGGAATGTTGAAGAAGGGCTCCCTGGGAAGGGGATGGAGAAGGGCAAAGGAGAAGGTCCAAGGACAAGGGTGTTTTAGAAAGGTGAACAGAATAGCTCTCAACAAGCTAGCAACACCTAGGAGAATGACGCATTCAAGCAGCTGCAGGTAGGCAGATATACTTGGAAAGAAGATGTTTGTAGGAGAGAGAATAGAGATGAGACTAGAAACACAGAATAAGAAAGTTTTCTACAGCCCTTGCTCAGCAGTTTGATGGTGAAGAAGACAAGGTCAGTTGCAGAAGTTCTGAGTCTGACATGCAAATGGGACATACCCAGAGAGTAACAGAATATGGAAGACCAGAACTTCAGTCATGTCAGGGCTAGAGCTATGTTTTTATTAATAGCTCCACATGTCTATATTATTTCAAAGACTTCCACATAAAGATCATCATTGAAGCCCTACAGGTGAACTAAATGTCAAAGAATTTTTAAATGCAAGGAAACAAAGAAAAGAACAACAGAGTTGCAGGCAATATCCACCGATCGAAAAGGAAAAGGAATCAGTACAGAACACAGGCAGGTAGGGACAACTGAGAGAGCACATTGTCATCAAAGCCTAGGATAGAGAAGGACTCGTGAAAGAGGGTGGGCCTGATAATGCCAGACGGGATAAAGAGAGAGAAATGGAAAGAAGCCACCATATGGCAAGAAAAAGTGATCCTTTGCTGACCTTCAAGTGAATAAGTTAGGAAAAGACAGGGGAATTCGGCAAGAGGTTAAACTGACTTGTGTTAGAGGGAGAAGGTGACAGCAGGGAATGTGTGCTGCAAACTTTGATACTGAGTCTGTCCAGCTGTCCCATGTCATCTGTCCACCCTGACCTCTCTGTTCTCCTGGCACTCTGGCTTGACTCTCTCATTGCTCCCACTGTCTGCTGCCTTGGTATGATCCCGAGTCTTGCCAGAAACAGCCCTAGCCTTAAGCCAATGTAGAGCTTCTAAACAGCATCACCAAGCAGATAGGACCATAGGCCAAGGGTCACCTTGAAGAGACAGATTCTGTGCAAGGAGAATAGCTCAAGGACATGTTTGACTGGAAAAATTTCCACCAAACACTTGTCATCCCCCAGGAGTGTGGCAAGGGGGACACTACGGATGAGGATGCTTTTCCATTTTTGCCATAAACACACACACACCATGTTTTTGTTTTAGGTGGTGGTTTCATCAATTTTAAAATGTTGATTTTTCTCATTCTAAATACATTTGTCAAAAAGTCATGACAAATGCCCTCCCCACCCCCACTCTCATAATCTGATGAAGTACCATTTAGCTAGAACCATTTGTATTTCTTCTTTCTTTATGTCTTCTCTGATAGTTCTTTGGCAGAAAGAATTAACTCAATGGAAATCTTGGCAAACTTTCGTGTCAGACATTCATTCTCTTTAACATCAGGGCCATATCTAGATTGTTTTTCTATACCAATTGGTATCTGGCTTTTAATATAATTGGATCTTTGCATATCCAAAAACCACTTATGCAAATTAAAACAATGACTCCACTCAATAAACTGGGAATGACAAGCACAGTTATTATGTGACTAAGTGAAGTTAATCAAAGCTCCATCTTCATAATTTTCCTCTTCAAGACCAACAGC
Source organism: Ctenomys sociabilis (assembly GCA_004027165.1). NCBI lineage: Eukaryota > Metazoa > Chordata > Mammalia > Rodentia > Ctenomyidae > Ctenomys > Ctenomys sociabilis. The sequence goes on from PVKA01003416.1 coordinate 14,704, forward strand.
TGAAACAAGTGGAATCAGGAAGAGAATAATTGGCCACTTAGTGCAATCCTTGCTATTCATAACAGAAATAAACAGCATAAATAGCAAACAAATTAACTGCTTCTCCCCAAGTCAATCAATTACCCAGTTTTGACAGCTCTATTTCCTGAGTGTTTTTCTCCCCCACTGACTCTTTCACCATCACTTTTCTCCTTCAATGGCCCATGACACCAGCCACCCAGTCTCTATTCTTGTTCCTCTTAAATATAATATTCCACACAAGTCACCAGGATGAATTTCCAAATGTCCAAATGAAACTATCACCTTGCTTACCATCTTGAGTGACCCTAAACTGCTACAGAAATGCTTCAGTGCCACAGGCAAGATGGTTTCCTGCATCCGGCTGGTAAATCTTAGCCTGAGATTGAACCCAAAATTATAGTGACCAAATGGGCCTCTCTTGCCTGGAGTTTGTTTGTTGTGTGGCACTCAGGCCACTGCCAGGCTCCCCTATTGTAGGGACTTTAGTCCTCTTGTGTAACTGCATCTAGGTTAGGGCCATGGCAGCCCACTGTGGCAGGCTTTCCTAACTTTACCACTTAGCAGAAAGAGCCTTTCAGAAGGTTTTTTAAGACCCTTATAGAAATACATCCATCAAGCTTCTGCAAACTGGGAAGAAGCCCTTGCTAAATCACAGGATTAAAAAAATTAATTATACACCATTTCCAAAGTCAAGACATAACTCAATGCTTTTCTCTTGTTTGTTTTTTGAGACAACACCTCACTATGGAGTGCAGATGGTCTTGAACTCACTTATATAGCCCAGAATGGCCTTGAATTCATGGTGATCTTCCTGTGTCAGCCTCCCAAGGGCTAGGATTACAGGCATGCACCACCATGCCCAGCTCAATTCTTATTATAAGGGCTGTTGCTCCAATATGACATGCTGCATTTGCCTCTTAATAAAAATGTGTACTTCATGATCCACACTATTACATGAAAGTAACCAGATTTACGTAAAATGCAACTCACTATGAATATGCACACATCTTAGAGATGGACATCTCTGCTTAGAAAATTACTGTTATTTGGGAATATCCCCTAATAATGTCATTGCAATTTTATTTGTGTCCTAACAGATCATTTCTTAGGGTCAGGAGCACTGAGATCAGAAATTTCTCTAACCCTAGCCACAATCTAAGTGAACTTGAATGAATTTACTGTCTTTTATGCCAGACTTCTTCCAGAAGGAAAAGAAGAATCTGGTAAGTGTAGAACTGCCAGAGACCAGTTTCAGGAGCTGCTGAAACCCATCCTTCATATCTAAACTCTGCTCACACAAATGCACAAATATCTCTACTTATAGTTCTTAGGGTCTATCAATACTTTGGCACATTCAAACCGTTTCACCATGTGCAACGCCACTTCTGGAAGATCTTGTCCCAGCATCCAAAAGCCAGTGATGCCAAGACAAGAACTTCCTTTGAAGCAGAGGATACAAAACTTGGGAAAACTGGGAGCCAGGGAGATGGCTCAGTAA
>PVKA01003416.1:16322-110262 GCA_004027165.1 Ctenomys sociabilis
AAGGAAGGAAGGAAGGAAGGAAGGAAGGAAGGAAGGAACTTGAGGAATTAAGAAAGAAAAATTTTATTTATCTCAGTTAGTGGAGGTTTCAGTCCATATTCCACTGGCTGCAAAGCAGACTGACACATGGCAGAGGGTAGCCATTCATGGCAGTGAAAAACAGCAAAGAGCAAAGGGAGAAGCAGCAGCTGCAGTGTCTAGCACCTAGCAAGCCTCTCCTCCTTCTACATTGACTGCACAGACCAGAGCTCCTCGGAGAAGTACTGCCAGCCAGGCTTCCCCCAGTACCTTTAAACATCTTTTAAGTGTTGAGTCGCCCTAGAGAGGGCCCTCCATACCCTCGGGCAGGCCCTCCACACCACAAGGAGTGGGTGTAGAACTACATGATATCCATGTCCTCCTTCCACAGCATGAGGATGCTTACAAAGTAATAACCCTGGCTCTCTGCTGAGTCACTTAAACTCCTAGACTTCTCAAGTTGACACAATGTATCAACCAGTACAAGGTGTCCCAGACATCCTTGCAACTAGCAAGGTATGGTATTCCTTTTGATCATTAAATATGTAAAAATAAAAACATCAGCCACATGTATGTCTTCAAGTCCTTTCAGCCTTCTGAGGCCATGCAGTCTCCATAATCCAAGCTAAAGCAAAGAACTTATTCAAGGACATTAACCAGCTCCAGAACCTCTAGAGGAGCCAAAGAGTAAGTCCTGTGTGAAAATTATAAAGCTTGACACAGTGAAACCCAACTTAGGTGACAGGTTGACTTGAGATTATATGACATTTGGTTTGAGATTATTGGGAAAGGCTAAGAAAATGTGGGATCCTTCATATTATAGGAATTTTTTTTCAAATAATAAAAATCTTATAACCCAATGCCCCCTTTTGCCTTGGCTTCCAGGAAATGCGGCCATCAATAAGTGCCCCCCTAAACACCTCCCAGCTAAGGCTAGACAGCCTCTATTTCCTTTTCAGAATTGTTATGGTTTATGTATATTTGTCCCTCCAAAACTTCATGCAGTCATTAGGACATGTTTCTAGAGTTTGTGATTAATCCATGATCCAAGGTTGGGATAATGTGTCTGAATACTGCTGGGATTATGGGTTGAGTGCTATACCCACCCTGGGGCAGTATAAGGAGAGAGGTTTGCCTTTGCTCTTTGCTGTTCCCTGCCACCATGAACTGCTGCCCTCTGCCATGTGCCATGTAGCCTACCAAGTATAGACTGAAACCTCCACAAACTGTAAATTAAATAATCCTTTGCTTTCTTCATTTTAGGTGTTAGGTATTTTGTCTCAGTAAGAAGAGGAAAGTAACCAAGACAAGAATCATCTGGTGAGGCCAGGAAGATGGCTAGTAGAATAAGCACTTGCCTGGCAAGTACAAGGGCCTGAGTTCAATCCCCAGTTCTGCAAAAATAAAAATAAAAGAATCACCTTGTTTGTGTGTGTATAATTATTGATATATTGTGTCAGTTCTAGAAGTTTAGATGCTTAACTAAGTGATTCAGCAGGGGACCACTTTGAAAACAGCCTAAGCCTGTTCAAGAGAAGGGCACCCAGGTGGCTTGGGTGTAAGGACCCATCCCAGGGCCAGTAACCTACATACAGTATGAGGGAGGAAAATAGACTTGCCCCTCCCCTGTTAGCCCTTGTTGCTTTTTCTGTCTTCTGTTGCCATAAACAGTTGCCTGTCTGCCAAACTACCCTGCCTTGGGGCCAATTGATGATGAACCAAATCCTCCAGAAACTGTAATAAACCTTTCCTTCCTTAACTTGGTGTGTCAGGTATTTTTTCCCAGTAATGAGATAAAAGGAACTATGATGGTAGATTACATTTCATAAAATCTGGGGGAAAATTCTAAATGAAGAAGTAAAAAGAAGAACATATCACCATAACAAACAGTTGTAAATGCAGATACCATATCACTAGAACCTATTAAGTAGACTGTGGGTTATCAAAAAAAAAAAAAAATGTTTACTACTTCACTATGCCAAGTTCTAATGTCTTCAGTCTTTACACATCCAAGTTGTCATTCTTTAAAGTCCTAATAGGGTTGCCTAAGCTCCACACCAGAAGCCTTGGGACAGCATGACCACCTGCCCCTCCTGAATACGGATGCAGCCACACAGATACCAGCACACTTGTCTCATTCCCATGCCAACGTCTCCATGGCACCCCGGGAGGTCGTGTCCTCTGAGCACCCTCTGTCCCCATTTACTCACTCCCAGATGATGAATATAATAGATTGTTATGACTATATCTAGATGTGCCCCCAAAGCCTCATGCTCTCATAGGTGGGGATTTGGGGAGGTGACTGGATATAGGATGTGTGATAACTAAAGGAGGTTAGTGTAGTTCTGGGTGTGGAAAATGGAAGCTCCACCCTGGCTGTGGGTGGTACCAATCGATAGTTTATAGAGTGGATGGGGTGAAAGGGAAAGGCAGGCTGCTGCTCCTTTGTTGCTGCGTCCTGAATGCCCTACCATGGACAGTTTCCCCTCTGTGGTGCCCCTTTACCTGTGGACTATGGACCTTACCAACTGTGAGTTGAAATAAATCTTTCCTTCTTTAACTTGTGGGTATCACATATTTTGTCACAGGAACAAGAAAGGTAACTAAGACATTGATGAAATTCTTTTTTCTTCATGAGAGATCATTGCAACCTTAATGGAGCTGCTCTATCCAGGACATTATACTTTCACCAATTCTCTTCAGAGAAGACCAGGCCCAATGACTGACAGGCACAAGGTTGCAAAGTACACCCTTTCCCAAAGAGACCACCTGCTGATGCAATTCTTCTTCCAAAGAGCTTCAAGTCCATGTTATCCCTTAGCCAAAACCACTTTCATAGTAGGAAGAGGTTAGTGGATTTTTGCTCCTGAAGGAGAACAATAATCAACACAGAAGGGTAACACTTTAGATTTGAGCATCAGCACAACATTAGTAAAAGAGTGATCAGCTTCCTGGTATGCACCCCTCTTCTCTATGCAGGATTTTGTAACCAAAGAGGAAAAAAATCACATCTATATTAGGGCTTGAGTCTTCTCTCTCTCAAAGAGAGAAGCAGACACCATAAGGCAAAAAGAACTTCCTAGAATTGGCACTTACATTAAAAATATTTCTTAAAACTGTGAGATATACAGTATAAGAACCAAAAAATTTCAACTGCTATAGATTCACACTGACCCAGACTCAACAATAACCATGCACAAACTAAACCATATTTTACTCTGTCCTTTAGGATTTATGTCAAATTGCCATGTGGGAGGGTATAAGAGGATATGAACCCAAGGAAGTTCTCTGGGAGTCCAGATGTTCAGGCATTATAGTTAATACAGGGCAGACACCTCTTTAGGCTGCCGTATGGGTGGGTGGGCTAACTTGGAGGCACATACAAATTGCCATGCAAGTACAGAGCAGGAAGTAATTGACACTGCGTGGCAGTGAGGAGAGGAAGTTCAGCAGTGTTCACTGAGCCTGTGACATCTGAGCTGTGCCTGAGAGGATCAGAAATGGGTTACTAAGGAGAAAAGGAGAGGGGAATCCCAGGCAGAGATCTCCTAATGGCACACAGATGTGGATGCAGATGACAAGTGTAGGACCTGGAAAACACAGGCTGTCTTCAAGGGTGTGACAGGAGAGGAGACCGGAATGTACTCCAGAAGGTCCAGAGGACTATGGAAATTGTTCCTGCAGTGAGTGCTTTGTGCTATAAAGACTAGCCTGCCCTCCATGGGAGGTGCAGAAGAGACAGAAGAGAAAACAGTAAAAGCCATCAGGAGGCTTTTGAAATGATATACGCTGCTCAGTGTGTGGCTAGAGCATACTTGATTCCTTTCCAAGCATTTTACACATTTTTTGTTTAATCCTCATTTTGAGTGTGACATGCACTCACGTATCTCAAATAGCAGGAAGAAACTGAGCTGCAGTAATTTAAGTTTCATGGGGAATCACCTCTGCCAAGTTAGAACAATGAGCCAGAGGGTCTGGCTTCCGAGTCTACAGGCTCTCTGCTCTCTACTCTCCAATCTCCAAGAGACATGCTCTGGGGCTTTCCTTGGGCAGTGCAGCTGGGACAGCAAATGGGAACAAAATCAATGGTGTTTTCAGGGAGATTGTAGGCAAGGCAAAGATTAAAGCAAAACTAACCACATTTCCAGTTTCAGCAAATCAGGCAAAGATCTTAGAATCAATGACAGAGAAGCAGAAATTTCAGGGATGAATACCTTAGAATGAGGCAAGCTGAGTTTGCAGGGACTGAGACACAAGTGGATCCAATGTGCAGAGCCTCAGTGCCTCCCTTGTCTTCTCAGGAGCGCCTCAGCACCTTCCCTGCCTTCTCAGAGACAGGACACTCTACCATCTCCCACAACATACTGCCATAATATTGGCTCCCTCCTTTGCTCTGACAGAGTCTGTTCTAAAGCAAGTTTCTGGTGCAGACATTGTTCAAGCAGCAGTGTCACTCAGTTCTCTCCCCTGGGTGGCTCTGATGTTGCTTAATTACTTTCTTGCTGCTGGGACAAAGCATCTGACACCCACAAGTTAAAATAGGAAAGGTTTATTTTAGCTCATGGTTTGTAGAGGTTTCAGTCCACAGTCAGCTGGCTCCAAAACAGGATGTCACAGCAGAGGAGAACAGCTCATGGCAGGCAGGCAGGCAGGAGGCAGCACACCTTCCTTCTCCTTCCCTTTTTTACCCATCTAAGCTTCTTGGTTGGCACCATCCACACCCATAACTGTACTAAACCAATCAGTGGACTAGCACAGTATCTCACACTCACAATTCAGTCAGCCCAAAAGCCCCACCTCTGAGCTCACGAAGCATTAGTAGGACATTAAATGTAAGCCATAGAACATATTAAATGAGATTCTTGGCCTTTGGAGAAGGAATCAGTAAAAATTAAGAGAGTGTGTTGGATAAACTTTCCAGCATTCATGAAGCCCCTTCCTGCCCAAGTCTAAGACAGTCAGCCCGACTTCTCCTTACAAAACTAGGAAGGAAAACAGATTGGGTCTCTATTCTCCTCTTTCTCTGTCTCTCTCTTTCCCTGTCTCTGTCTCCTGTCTGTCTCTGTTTCTGTCTGACTCTCTTTGTGTGTGTGTGTCTCTCTCTCTTTCTCTATCTCCTGTATTCCTGCCATAACTCTTAGTCATTTTTATAGAAAGAAAGTATAAGAAGAAAAGCTGAGGTAAAACACAAATTTTGAAGAGTGTATTTGAGCAAACAGCAATTCATAACTCATTAGGTTTGGGGGCTCCATCAAAGTGCTAGAAACAGAGTTTAGCTATTGTTGCTCTTACTGTTGTGATTGTTACTATTATGGCTGTGTATGTGTTGGTGGTACTTAGGACCTCAAGCATACCATACTAAGTAAGCTTTCTACCACTGAGCTATGCTCCCAGTTGCAGAGCAGGCCTTTATAGGGTGAATATGGGAATAAAGAAAATACTTGATTGGTAATAGTTATACTGTGCTTTTCTTTTGTTTGTTCTCATTAACCCAAAGTACCTAGTGTTTTATGAGTTTAAATTAAGTGGTTGCTGCTGATTGGTTGAAATTAAGCTTGGTTTTTCTGTAATATCATTTACAAACAATAGTCCCACTTAAGTTATTTTTATGTTTATGACTCAAGCAAGGCCATGGTTATTTTCAAGGCTTAACTGGACTTGCTCGCTCATAGATTTCTCAAGCTGCTCTCCATTTGTTTTGATAATTTCTCAATTGAGTTATCCTCTGAGACATCTGGGAATGTGACCAAACAGGACAATACCACAGTCAGTTGCTGCTACGGCTGTGTCTAGATGTCCCCCGAAGTCTCATGCATTCATAGGTGGGGGAAGATGTAGAGTGAAGCTTGGATTAAGGGTGTGATTACCAAATTAGTCCATTGACTAGTTTGGCACCACCCTAATTCTGGCCTTCTAGATGGAGTATAAAAGAAGCAGAAAGAACCGCTACTCTCCCTTGGTTCGTTTTGCTATCTTCTACCTGTAATGAACCGTTTCTTCTCAGTGATGTCCTCTGCCAAGCCAGCCTGTCTTTTGTGGACTGAAACCTCTAGAAACTATAAGTAGGGGGGCCAGGGAGATGGAATAAGTACTTCCCTGGCAAACGCAAGTGCCTAAGTTCAATCCCCAGTTCTGACAAAAAAATAAAAAAGAAAAGAAAGAACAGAAACTATAAGCTAAATAAACCTTTCCTCCTTTAACTTTGGGGGTGGGTGGGCACTTGGTCTCAGCAACAAGAAAAGTATTAATACAGTCACCACCCTGCGGGAGTGGACATGGTCACTGGGACAGCTTTGTGTGGATATTGCCTTTATCAGTAGCTACAGAGAGTCAAAGGTGGATATTGTCACTGTCACTGGCAGCGACCATATGGCCATCACCTTGCAAGGGGACTTGGTTCTGCAAGTGCCTCATCCAGATAGCTGATGTCTGAGCAAATGCTAGGAGAGCACTTAAAGCCTGTAACAGGACACCATGCAGTAAAGAAGGAAAGACAGTGATGAAAGAGAACTGTGCTGCTCCCTGGAGCAGAAGCCCCTGGAAGCCAAATTTATAGAAATAACATTGTCTGACTATGAAAACAGTCTTCTTAATCAAAGTGGGAGACTTGAGTTTGTAGAGCTTAAAGATAAGCTGCATTCTCACTAAAGCTTTTCCTAATGTCTTACAGACATGCTTAATAGGCTCTTCAAATCCCAAAATGCCATTGGAAGGAACTGATCCCATGAAAAGAGAATCCCAGAAAACACATGCAGTGAGAGGGTTAGTGGGGCTTGGACTTCTCTTAGGAGTTAGTTTATGAACAAATAAACTCAAGCTAACGGTCTTATTTTTGGAGAAGATATTTTGTATTTAAATACTAGCTGTCACTTGTCTTTATCTATGGTAAACAAGCCAATTTGAAGACAATTCTTATACATTGTGCTGCTTTGGAAAAAAAAGCTGTTATTTTTAAGGTTAAAGTTAAATTTTGAGATATTTGGTTTGTTCAAGTCTCAAATCTATTGTCCTCAGTTTTCGAAAGAATGAGGTCATAAGAAACATTTCTAATGACTCAATTTAGGTAAAGAGTTACTCTAGGATAGAATTAGAAAATAGTTCTAGAAAAAATCTATTTAGATCATAATATTGGTAGTAGACAGATAAGGGAGGATTTTGTGGGGTTACATCAGGAAAATATTAACCAAATAGTTTCAAAACATAAATGAAAAGCATGAAGAATCAGAGAGAGAGAGGGAAAGGAGAACAGAGGGAAAGACAGAATCATTGTCCTGATTGCTAAAAAGACAGAGAATAAATCTGTCTTTGACTTGAGGATGATAAAAAATATATATTGTTGAGGAGGACTTATTGGTTAGGGTTGGCAACATGCCCATGTCCCCGCGGGTTATTGCTAGCCAGTCTTAATGACTAGAATGACTAGACACAACTGTATAAACATACAAAGTTCATCATCCATATGGCCACAAATCCAGTATTCTGCCTGATTAGTTATCGATGCTATTTTTGTATATTATCCGTTAAGGGGCATTTGCAATCCATGTTAGTAAAGCCTAATAAAACTAACATTTAAAAAGCAATGCAAACAGCATGTGCAGAAGTTAAAAGGAGATGTTGCACAAAGGCAAATCCACAGGGAGCAGGCAAACCAAGGTGTAACCACGATACATGACCCTCCAATTAATCCCTACAGTCAGCTAACCTTCTAGTGCCCACTCCACCTGCCCATGTATGTTTTCTGGTGAGGACATGTGGCACATGGGAGTGAAGGACAGTGGCAGAGAAGGCTAGAAAAGGGGAAGCAATGTGACTCAGGAAGGATGTGGCCCAGACCAAGTGACTGGGGAGCAGGAGTGGCCAGGTTGAGTGCACTCCTCACACCCACTCCACCAGTCTGCAAGCCTCCCCCTCAGTCTTGCCAAGAGCCTTTGTCATTAGCCAATATTTTGTTATTAAGTTAGAAATATTTTCAATATCGTTATTCTGGTTATCCAGGGGAGACTCTCCTCGTGGCGAACACTTCTATCCTAGTGGCATATCACTATCCGAAGATACCATCTATGCTCCTTCTTTCCCACCTGCAAGGCCCCATCTGAGCCTATAGGAACCTGTAAGCTCACTGTGTGCCAAAGGGAATAGGAGCAGAGAGTAGAAAATAAAAGCCTGTCTGCCTCCTGTCCATTCATCCCTCCACTTCCTGTTCAAGGAATGGAAGAAGCAGGAAAGACACTGGGCTGAACACCATTCTGGCAGAGGGGGAGACTCAAGGCCCTAGGCACAGAGCTCCACAGCCACCTGCATGAGCCTGTGCTCCCAGTAAGAGACCCACTTGGCATGATAGAGACCGGTAAGAAGCAACTAGGAACAAAGGGCAGATGGCCTCGGCCCATTCATTTTCTGGCAGGGAATGAAGTTCAAAGAACTGAGGGACACCACATCAAAGGGCAAAAGAAAGGACTGGGCAGGTGTGAGAATTTATCCTGCTCTCCATTTTCCAATGGTTTACTATAACAGTACTTCACCATCAGATTAAAGTGCTTTATAGAGTATTTTAATGTAGTCTATATTGCTCACTTCAATGTCAGGTTTGAACTTAATGCCCCATATCTTAGATTCTTTCTCAACCTAATTAGACACCCTCCAACCCAAAGCAGATAGAGGCTTGGTAGAGGGAAACTAACCTAAGGCATCTCTGGCTGTTCCCTGGCTCTCCCTTGCACCTATGGGTTGACAGTACTGGATCCAAGGACAGCAGCACATCAGAGGAATGAAGATGCTACAAGCCATGCCAAGACTGAGGGTCAACTCCTCAGAGGTCAAAAAAACATGCTTGAGTCAAGAACAGCCGGCAAAATTGTCCTGTACTTTGTCTTGAAGGCAAAATAACAATAACAAAAGCAGGGTCAGAACAGAGGGAAATGATAGCTAAAAATACATAGGGAATGAAAAGAATGCCCTTCGTTTAATATCCCAGAGAGTAATCAGTGCATAAGACTGATACATAAGGACACAAGTTTCCTTTAAGGTAGATTATAGCCCTAAAAAATTATTCAGCCTCATCAAACAAAGTTAACCCTTGGAGCTTTGTCACCTGCCAAAGGAAACAATTACACTAGGACAAGAACAGTGCATTTCAAATGCTCAATTGGCTTATCAGATTGTTAATAAATTTTAGCAGAAAAAAAAAAAAACTGTCCCTGCTTACTACACTAACCAACCACCTTTCACAAAGTACCACGACGATGACTAACCTGTGGATTGGGAGCTCTCTGAGGACTGGGACTGCGATTCTTAGTGCTGTTACCTGCACTGCTTACCACTGCGGAAAATGCCTGACAGACATGCAGTGAAGACCCGGATGGATGATCTGGCAAGCCTCCCTGCACGGATACGGTATGGAAACAATGTGTGTGTTGGCTACTGTCCATTATTTGTAAGGCAATCAAGTTTTGCTGTGACTTGTACAGTTTCAGGACAAACAAGAAGAGTAAGTGGGCAGGTCCTACAGAGCCTTTGGTTTGCTTTGTTGTGTTTGTTTTCTCAGACCTCTGGGGGTGAAGCCTCAGTGGTGGGCAAAGCCCATAGCTTACAGCTGGAGAACAAGGATGTTACAGTAGATCTGACATCAAGGACATTTTAGGACATTAGAATTTCCTCAAAAACAATAATATTCAATACTCACTCACAGGCAGTGACAGTACTGTAAGATTATGGATAAGAGAAACACTTGATTTTAAATGTTAAGCAAGCAATGACAGTGCAGGGGAAAGTTCTGGACCACACAGTATGGACTCAGAGGACAAATGGAGAAACCAAGGTAGAAGCACAAATGCAGGGATCACATCGACCACAGCTTCACTGTGCTGTGCACCTGTTCTAAGGAATCACTGCGCACGACACTGCAGGCAGCAGGTGCTCGCCCCACCCACCAGCAGGGACTGGGGTCTCCATGCGTCCCTCAGGAATTCTGTCCCCACACCCCCTTTGCTTGGCACTCAACTGGGCTCAAGTCTCTTCCATAGTATGCCTGTGACAACAGCACTCTGCAAAGAGGAAGTAGGAGGACCACAAGCTTGAGCCCAGCTGCCCAGGGGATTTAGCAACTTAGTGAGATCCTGCCTCAAACTGAAAAAGTGCTGGGATGCAGCGAACAGGAAAGGCCATCTGTTCAACCCTGAGTCCTTTAAAACAAACAAAAATAAAACCCACAAATAAATCAGGCAACCGATTCGCAAGCCTTCCTGCTCGAAGCCCAGTGCTGCCAGTGTAGGTGTTTCTGTTTATCTACTTCCTTCTTGCTCCTCTTGGGTTCACACAGCTGGATACTCTAAACCCAGAGGCCACACTGCTGTCTGTGCCCCCTCAGCAGCATCTGACTTTGGTGACCACTTCCTCTTTCTTTCCTGGATCCTGGACTCCCGTGGGAACACCCCCTCGAGGTACCTTGTTATCCTCTGCCTCTTTCACGGACTCCTCCTCCACTGACTATTTCTTACCAGAATTCTGGTGCCTGTCCTCATCTTCTGCTGTACATCTTCTTATGCGATGCCACACATTCTTCTGGGCTTCACACACATACAAACGGCATGGCTCTCAAATGTGTTTCATCTCACATTTCTCTGCAGATCATCAGACCTAGATGCATGCACCTATTTTTGTGAAATCTCCCTTTGGTTATACCACATGCCAACTCTGTAATCTGATTCTGCCTTGCCGAAGCAATTTTGATCTTAAAGATCAAAATGAAATCAACAAAATCCAAAATGGTATTAGCAAAGTTTATTATAGATGAAAAGCTTTAGAATCATCTACCATTGGTAATTTCCAATGTTGCAAAAATCATCTCAGGGGAAAAACTTGATTTTTTTTTAAAATGGTAAAATATAGCTGATAACAAAAACAGCAAATAATAAAACATTAGTATTGCTAACAGGTTGATTAAAAATCAGATTACAGAGTTGGCATGTGGCATTGCCAAGTATCAAATCTGTCAAGATTTGATAAAAGTTTAGATGTGCAGAAGTAATTTCATGTCACAAAGATGCTGGCATCAACATAAAATTTATCATAAGAAAAGCTCTGAAAACTTTACAAAAGAAGATGACAAGCTCAAAATGGCAGTGCCTTCCTATAATCCCAGCCACTCAGGAGGCTGAGGCAGAAGGCTGGCAAATTCAAGCCCCATCTAGATACCTTAGTGACTAAGAGAGACTTTGTTTCAAAATAAAAAAAACAAGGGGTACACCTAAGTGTGAAGTAGCTAGACTCAATGCCCAGCACACACCCCACACCACACAAATTGATAGAACAAGACTCTGTTACAGAAAGTACACAATAAAGACATCAGCCAGACAGAAATAAGGCTGGTCAAAGAAGAAATGAAGTGGAAACTGGCAGAAAGAGCTTAAATCTGCCACATAGAAAATGAATCAAAGAATTACATTGGCTTAATGGAGTTCACAGAGCAAATCTTTGCCATAAAGTCCACACAACTCTGATGGAAAAGTTTAAGACAAACACAGCAGGGTCAGAACACAGGGGAGCTCAAAATGATGAAGTCAAAGTTGGGCTCTGCTCTCCTTAAGGATACCAGAAGACCCAGGGCCCTCACCATTAGTTCTTTCTGCTGCAACAGAAAAACCATACATTGGGAAAATTATAAATAGTGGAAGGCCACCTAGACAGACAGACAGACCAAAAAAAAAAAAAAGGGACAAGAATTCCCAGAACAACTGCCTTCCTCCCACAGTGAAGGCATGAGGACACTAATAAGGGGGAGCCATTTAATACTGTTACAATGGCACTAATGTGTCAATGTACTACACAACAGTTGTGTGACAATCTAGCTACCTTCTAATAGTGTTCAGATAGCAATTACAATTCAACCTGACTTTTGGAGGAAGCATTCAAGCTGTAGCACCCAACTGTATCCTAAATGATTCCTCTTGCTCTTCCTATCTCAAAGAACAGCACCATCACCATGTCAGAGTTGTACAGCTTCCCTAAAATTTTCTCCTTCCTTACCGCCTTCCCCTCTCCACCATATCCAATCACACCCCGCCTTTTCTGGGCCCAAACCCCTGCTGGTAGGTTCTTCTACCCCATCCCCACTGCAACTCATTCCTCAGGCCACCCCCATCTCGGGCCTCTGCATTTAAATGTTTGTATTCTGCCCTGGACTCTGTCAAGCTGCTCCATCCCCTGCCAAGGACAGACTTTCCTGAAGCACACTCTTGACCCTATACCCTTCACAGCTTCTCTCTGCCCTGGGCCTGGCTGGCAAGGTCCCCTGATGATGTTTACTTGCCTCTTAAGACTGACCTACCATCCCAGTGACATTATTCCCCACTGTGTCCTGAACTTGCCATCCTCTCTGGCTAAAGGCATCACACATGCTTCTCCTCATACCCCAAATCCTCCTTCTCCACCCAGCCCCTATAATCCCTGTGCTAGTGGACTCCTACTTGTCCATCAAGAACTATATTGAAATTATCTGCCGATCTCATTAAAACACAGAATCCTCAGGACAAGGTCACACCTTAGTCATCTTTATGTACTTAGTGCCAAATACAGTAATACCGCAATTACTAATGAGTAACAGTACTCTCCCTCTATTTGTTGAACTGATGGATGGAGCTTAATCCTAACAATCCTGCAGAACAAGTATTATCAGCCTCCTTAAAGGAACACAAAGAAGTTAAGCAATCTATGCCAGTACCCCAAGCAAGTAAGTGAAATTAGGGCTCAACGCATACAGTGCATGCTATTTCTGTTCCACTACATTGCACATTTTGACTGTTGCAACAGAAATACAGAGATGGGACATGGCCCCCACAAATGTAGCATTATGAGTTAACAGGGGAGAGCAATGCATGTAGGAAATCAGTCTAAGACAGTGCAGTTGTGGGAAAACCAACATTGGGTGTGCACAGATTGAATGATCACAAAGACAGGAAGTAAAGCTAAGAAAGAAATTGGCGGGGAGAGGGGAGGCTGTGCTTTAAAGGTTTAATCAACAATTAGGAAGAGAATCCTGGCCAGATGCAGAAAGTAAGTTTGGTTTTCTTCTACATCCACTGCTGCATTGGCACAAGCTCAAGAAATTAATATTCTGAGCATAATATAGATGACAACACTGCTAATGTCAATATTTTGACATTTAAGAACACTGAACTGATTAAATGTACAAGCGTATAAATGCCAGCAAGGATGATGATTTCTCAGAAGCATCACGCATCATCCTGAGAGTGGTTTTTGGACACTGTCAGAATCCAGGCAGGACATTATGAGCGGATTTCTTCATGTCTTAAGCCTCATCAACGTACTCTGCTGTGCTCCAAGCGCTATTTAAAACTGCACACTGATTGCCAAAGTAAAAGCAAAAACACTTACATTAAAATAAGTGTCTAAAGGAAATAGCTCAAAACAGAGAGTGTGATTCCAAGTTGACATGCAGTTCTTACCCCCACCCCACAGTTGTCCAGGGAGCAGGCTGAGACTCAAATATAAAACGTAATAGTGTATATTTCCTGGCATTTATAATTATTCAAAATAAGCTAAAGCTTTAAAGTTTATATTAAAAAAAAACAGCTTCCTAAGCAAGCCATCATTTCATTTTATCCTCAAAGGATGGAAATGATTTGATTTGTAATTCTAAGGTTAAATGTGAAGGATATATATCTGAAAACTTTGAGGGCTAAATGACCCCAACCTTCCTCACAAGGGGAAGAATAATTTAGCATTTCAATTCATGTATTGAGAATTGTTTACACCTCTATCAGTAATGGTTAAGTAAAAACAATTCAAACCTTAATCTGCATCTATTAAGCATTCAATATGTATTATATCTTATTTGCAATGTCCAATTCAAATACAGTTAGGAAATTTTACCATCTTTTTTATTTTGAAAATTGTCTCAGTATAATGATTTGTAGAATAAACCTTTTAACATTTTCTTGTTTGGCTGTAAAATAATTCATCATGCACTAAGAATTAAACTTGTGGGCTGGGGAGATAGGTAGGTGGTCTAAGTGTCTGCCTGGCAAACGCAAAGACCCGGGTCCAATCCCAGGTACCTATGTCATTCCTGCCCCAAAACCAGGTGTGGCGGCACACACGTGTAATCCCAGCACTGGGGAGGCTGAGACAGGAGGATCACTACCAGTGTCGGCTGTGCAGAGAGACCCTCTTCAAATAAATAAATAAATAAAGGAAACTCATGACACGTACTGACAGGTACCTTTTGATAATCATGCCTGCCCACTCTGTCTAGCCAATGTCCTGATGAACAGTCCTAGGTCCTAGGACCTAGCCCCGGAGAACTATGAGTCCACAGGCTCTACTCCAACTCTGAGCCACTTCCCATCTCCCACCTCACCCCATGCACGCACTCCACCACTGCCCCATCTCTCATTGGCAGACACATCTTTCTGGACCCACTCCAATGCCACTTCCTTCTGTGACGCCAGGGTTCCTCCTAAAGCAGAACTCGTGTCTCTTCCTGGAATCGTCACACCATTTCATTCATTCCTGTACTCTGGTACGTAGCACACTGCAATGTAATTGCGGACAGAAAGAACCTCTCATTTGTCTTTGTTCCTCTAGGGCTCTGTACGGTTTCTATCACATGAGAGATGGTCAAGATACATTGGCTGGAAAGGAAATAACTGGTGGTTGGATGTGGTGAATTGAAGACAAATCTTACAACTGAGAATAGGGTAGTTGAATCCATCCAGACAAAAAAAAACTACAACTGAATGCCAAGTCAACACTTGATGCCAACCTAAAATAAGTCAAGGAGTAACTAAAAACCATGTAATTAGAAAACAGGAAATTTCAAGACAATTGAGGCCACCTATAGCTTCACAGACAGGAAAATTGAGGCTCCTGGCACAGGGCTGGTTTCGTGACTACCAAGCCAGGTCTGCTAGCTGCAAGCTCACAGCATCCCCATTACAGTCTGCCATCTTTGCAGAGAACTTTTCTAGCTAGCTACAATCACCAGAGGTGACCTCTCCAGTCTAATATCCAACACTTTGCTTACTTTGACATAGAAGCAGAGCAGACTGCTTTCAGAAAACCAGCTGTTAAGTAAAAACAAATGCTTGCATGGGTGAATCCACCTGGGCCTTTATGTTCATCTTTGAAGGATTAAACAATGCTGCCCATCTTAAAATATGGTGTTTTTAAAACATATATACTTTTAAAAAAGCAGAATAGCTATGAAAAATACTCTTGAAACAAAGATAATCACTTGTTTTCAGAGAAGCTAGCTATACTACCCATAAAACAGGCAGGATCCACTGAACACTGGGAAGGATACCTAGTCACATGAAGCAGGCTTTCCCATGGTACACTATTAAAATACTAGAGGGAAACAAATGGCCGATTGGAGGAAACATTAAGTTGCCTTAAGTCAATGAAATTGACTTTTTGTTGTACAATTAGTTATTCACTATGGGACAGACTTTTACTAGAGACCTTAAGATAAACTAGAAACTATGTGTTTATCAAGCTGTAAAAACAAAATCAAACTGCATTAAATTTAGTTTTGTATGGCACTGGGAATTGGACGCAGGTTCTGTGCACTGAGCTATGTGAGACAAGCTCTCACTATGCTGCTGAAGCAGAGCTAGAAACTATACTTCTCCGGCCTCAGCCTTCCAGTGTACTGGGACTACATGTGTGCACCACCACGCCTAGCTTAAGAAGGAATATTTAACCAGTTACATTAGGTCATAAACACCAGCACTGTAAAAATACTAAAACTGAATTCTTAAAATGGTTTGTAGCATTAGAAATAAACTTTTACTTATATAATTAGTGTTATTACATAGCTAAATATAATGGAGGAAAAAATAAAAGAGATGATAATGATTGGTATCGGACTGAGCTTCAGTTTTCTTAGCAATTAAATGTTGATTTATGAATTATCCCAGTCAAAATTTTTAAGCCCAACATTTGGTGGGCAGGTACTCAGAGAAATGTGAATTATTATCAGGTTAGGCAAAGCATTATTAGGAGGATAAAACTATCCCAGCAAAATAAATATTTACTATTCAGGCACTCAAGACGCTGAGGCAGGAGAATCACTGAGTTTGAAGCCAGCCTGGGTTACATTGAGAGTATATGGCTAGCATGAAATATATAATGAGACCCTGTCTCAAAAAAAACTAAATAAATAAATATTTTTCAAAGCCACAGTAGATATTTTATTATTGGTTTCTGAAAAATTAACCACAATAGTATTCTCCTCCATGAAGACATACACCTAAGTTATAGTATTAAGCATCCATATGGGAAATGAATAGGTAATAATTCTTTAGTATGTGAAATTGGTAGAAAACTGAAAACTGTCAGGGGCTGGCCAAATAGCTCAGCAGATTAAAGCGCCTGCAAGCAGGTGCAGGGGGCAGGGGTTCAAGTCCTGGACCTGCCATGATGGCCCTGCCCCTGAGGCACGCTGAGATGGCAATTGAGACTGGGCACAGTGATGCACACCTACAAGCCCAGCTCTTAGGAGGCTATAAACAGGCAGATCACTATGAGTCCAATCTAGTAGTAAGACTCTGAATACCTTGTAGTCCCTTCCCTAAAATAAAAAAAAATAAAAAAAAAAATAAAAAACCTGTCACAAACAACGGAAGTATTTTGCAAAGAAACATAAATTTAAAATTGAAAAAGGGGAACTATAATAGACAAATATAACAGAGCAATTTGAAATTTAAGGCCTTAAAATCAAATATGTATACAAGCTGGAAAGGAGATACCAAGTGAATCAGTTTGAGAAGCCACAAGTGTATTATGTATCTGAAGTAATTTGGGTCACAGACAGCAGATAGTGGGGGCTGCACACAAACGACAGCAGCAAAGTGATCAATCTCTAGGACAAGCAGTGTGTCCCCATCAGGGCCTCCGAAGACACTGGAAAAACATTCTGATTTAAAAAAAAAAAAAAAAAAAACTAACCATTGAGGAAAGTAAAACCAAAATATAAAAGATCACAGCCCAAAAGCACTTAAAGGCAGAGTAGTAGAAAAATACTCAGTTATCAAAATACATGCAAGTTAGACTCGAAACATTAGGAAAGGGTAAAATGTTAGCCCATATATCATGTGCACTCTTCTGATTATCAGCAGCTATTTTATGATAGCCAAAAGTGGTAGTATCTCATAACTGGGGAACAAAAACAAAACAAGATAATTAAGAACTCTGCAAGACCGAACCCAGAAGGGCCAGGCACAGCATGGGAGGGGGGCAAATACACTCTCCTGAATTTTAAAATGAAAGCTGTTGCTAGCTGGAACATAAAGGTAAATTTTTGACCATTAGTAGCAAATTCACTGGAAGAGCTGAGATTATAGCTTTCCATTAGGTAAACAATTAAAACTGTTATAAGCATGACATCTATTTTGTTTCTGTGATGAGAAAAGAATATTCTTTCTTCTCTATGAGAGAAACTTGGAATTAGGAGCTTGCAAAGTCATCACCAAGGTCCTTTGAGTCAGGATTTGGGAATTTTCCAGAAGCTTAAAGTCCAACACAAAATGCGTATGTCTGACTGTGAATAACGTTCAATCAGCCAGAACAGCACAGATTCGGTCCATAAGCAGATCTCACCTTTACGTACTCAGAATTCCTTTGATAAAAAAAATTCCTGTGAACAGAGCATGCTTTTCATTAAATCCTACTTATAATGGTTTGATTCACATAGTCTCCTGCCAGAGAAATGATTTTAGAAATAAGACTTGCTCCTGACGATTCCAACTAAATCCTAACAGGTACATTAGAACCAAAGGCACATCGCTCAGCCTGTGAAACAACTGAGCTGGTGCCCTTCAGACATCCACAGAGTGGAGCCCAGAAAGGATAAAACATAATGAGAAGAAATAAGAACAACTGCCAAAGAAGGAAATAGCATTCCCAAAGCCCAGAGATAGAATAAACTCACACAAATTCAGTGTAAAGATTGTGCTGGGCCCAGAAGTGTATTCTATTTTTTTAAAACCTTTGCAGGCAAAGCATTTCACATTTTTTAAAAAAATCTCACCTCTTACTTTTCCCCTTGTCAATAAAATGGTGAGTAAATGAAATTCAGGACTACAGTATATGAAATAGATATGTGGCTCTTACGGTTCAGAAAACAAAAGTCACAGGCTGCCAAAATAATTTTCAGTTGAGAAATACAGATATAAATAAAACTGTACTTTATTCAGTGTCTGCATGTGAATGGTATCTGCATCAGTGTCTGCAAAGTGAACTGTATTGCAGTATTCATCTCAAATACTATTTCATATGCTGTTGCCTGTCAGCTTCAGGCAGTGTTCTTAGACTGAGGCGTGCATTCCTACAGACTGGGAAACTTATTCACAGTGCAGAAGCCCTGAGTCCTAGGGCCAGCCAGATAGCTCAATGGACTAAAAGTGCCTACCTAGGAAGATGCAGGGACCAGGGTTCAAGCCCTGGCCTACCATGCAGGCGCTGGCCCCACCCCAGGGCACAATGAGACAGAGACTGAGACTGAGGGTGGAAGCACGTGCCTGGGAGGCTGAAAACAGGAGGATCATGAGTCTGATCTGTATAGTGAGACTCTGTAGACCATGGACTAAATACATTTAAAAATAATAACGAAAAATAATAATGAAACCCCGAGTCCTAGGACATTGGAGCTTTGAAGACCAGAAGGTGAGTGAGAATCCATCAGCTAAATGTCATGGGCTGTCATCAGCGCAGTCACTGCATTTCTCTTCTCTGCCCTCAAATCTGAAGGTTACAAGGAACTCTCTAGTTTAGGGTTTAAAGCTTTCCTTCAGATCTTGACAGGATGGCTATCTTGCTGCTTTTAACGCAGGAGTTCAAGAATCTAAAATGCACTGGAATAGACTGGCACAAACTTTTGGAGCTGTAAGAGACCACCAGAGTCTAATCCAATGTTCAACTTAAGAAAAAAGAGTGAAAGGGGTCACTTGTGCTTACTTGGTCAAACACTTTAGCTGGAGAGGCAAAGAGAATCCAGGTGTTGTCACAATGCAGGGCTCTTTCATCAAAGCATTTGATGTTTTAACTACAGCAGTGAGGAAAAAATATAGGGAACTAATTTTGTGGACCATAATATCATAGGTTCAACAGTAAGCAGTAAGAGTCTATGTGCTCTATTGGAAACTCTAAATCCCTGGTCCATAAAAAAATGGAACAATGTACTTTGGTCACAAAACTATAATTGTTAAGCTTTAATTAATAAAATAGAAGTTATCCAATTTATTTTGGAAAACTATGCATGCTACTCATCAATTTTCCATTCTTTTTCAAAATCGTATTTCGTGTTTTCAAATCTTCATAACACAATAGCTACTTAGTGGCTATAACAACCACAACCACAACATCAGACTTCTCAACTTCCCATTTCTGAACTCACATCCAATATTCATCCTGTTCATCAGTTAAAATTATTTTCCAGGGGCTGAGGATATATCTCAGCAGCTCCACACGTGCCTAGCAAGGGTCAGGTCCTGAGTTCAATTCCTGGTGCCAAAAGTTTATTTTCCACCAACAAAGCATTTTTTTTACCAGTCATGAATATAGTGCCCTAATTGCTGCTCACAGAATTATGCTAAAGTTGAATTACCAGAGGGGGTTATCACCCTAATCCTGTTTTATGTTGTAACTTAAGGTAAAGTTATTAGAGAACAGTATTTGAATTTTCATTGAAAGGTTTATATTTTTAAAATATTCCTATTATTTAGTTATAGCGCTATAACTCTATATCTTTTTTAAATTTTTATTTATTTTTGCATGTTAGGGAAGGGTCTACAGGGTGTTCAAGGTCTTACTACCAGATCTAACTCATAGTGATCCACCTGTATACAGCCTCCCAAGAGCTGGGATTACAGGCATGTGACACCACACCCAGTTTTAATTGATGTCTCAATGTGCCCCAGGGGCAGGACCAGCATGGCAGGCCCAGGAATAGAATCCCCGGCCCCTGCACCCGCTTGCAGGTGCTTTAATCTGCTGAGCTATCTGGTCAGCCCTTAAATTTTATTTTTAAAGAGTACAAAATAGTATTTAAAAAGTTACAAATGATACAGAATTTCACTAAATAAAATATGAATTTCATAGTATCTTAATGCTGTAAGATAGAACATAGTATTTTGGCTGTTATTTACCTTCTGATGAGATTTCCTGATTTTTCTGTGTTGTACTGTTCTTTTTTGAGACAGGGTCTCACTACTTTGCCCTGGCTGTCCTCAAACTTGTAAATTTGCTGCTGCAGTCCTAGCAATGTTTTGAAGATTTGGAATGTATATTTGAAGGTATCCTTTCCTGAACTTGGAGTGAATTTTAGTAGGTTGAAGTAACTTAAGAAAATGAAATTTCTGTATACAGTAAACCACACATGTAATTATCTGCACAGCACTTACACAGGAAATGTGTGAACACAAAAATTCACATTCATATTTGCTTTAAAAATCTAAGTATGTTCACTTTAGTAAGAGCTTGGGATCGTGTAGTCTCACACCAGACAGTGAAGCAGCTCTAGAGGAAAGATCTAATTGAAGAACAGCTAGATCCTGCAACTTTCCCACATTGCCATGCTGTTCCTCTTACTGGTCCGAACATTTCAGAACCACATTGGACAGTCATTTCTGTCCTTTCTCTACTGGTTACTTGGAAGAAACTGCAGCTTTTGGAACACAATGTCTTTCCCCAGACCTGATGTACAAAATGAGAGGTCCATTTTGCAGCAGGCATTCGGCCTTTTTAGTGACAGTGAATAAAAAATTACATCAACAAGCAACAAAAGAATACTTCCTTCTTGACAATTCATACATAATAGGATGATTTTCCACAAAAGATTGAGTAAAAGAAATTAAGCAGGAAACAACCTTTAGAGGGGTATGTTATCTTTTAATTTCCAAAATGATATATATAATTTGACCTGAGCGTGTTTTAAATTGGCTCACCCAAAACAACCCAACCCAAACAATTTATGGGCAACGGCTCCATAAGTAAAGGTGAGGGATGCAACACTTGTGAGCTGCCCTGTTTCACCTAGGATAAGGAGGTTCTGCAGGCCATACTGATTGGTTCCTCTGGTCCATCTGCAAGTTGAGGGTCAGCTCCCTACCTGCCAGGCTTTGTAAATCCACCTTGACCCCTCACCTGGGACTCCTGCCCCATTACCAGACCACCAGGCCGGCCCTCAGGCTGCTCCCCAAAGCAGCTGAACCCAGTTTTAAAGTTGCTGAGAATCTGGGATCAGGTCGCTGACAACAAAACCCTAATGAATCAACGCTGGACTTTTACTTGTAAGGAAGTTTCCAGGCAGCTTAAGTGTTCCGGGAACAATTCCTCTTGCTTTGCTAATCAAAAGGTTACAAAAGCACATGTGAAATCCAAAGTTGGCTTAGAGGAAAGAGGTGCCACTGTCCACCTCTCTGGAAGGCGCGGCCATCACGTGAGGAGCTGGGGACAGAAGTTCCCCAGCCTATGCACCTGCCCTCGCGGGACCCCTAAGCGGGCGCACGCACAGGTGCTGGAGCAGATGGAGCCCAGGTCCCGTTCCACGCCGGGCAGGTGACAGCGCGAACACCGTCTCCAACACCATTCAACATTCGGGCCAGGGTGGTGGCGCCGCGTGCAGCCCCCAAGCCCCACTTGTTCTGACCCGACCCCCACCCCCGAATCTCGAGTTTTTCCTGGCCCAGGTACTTCGGAAACTGTCCACGGCCAGGCAATGTGACAGTGACAGGAGACCATAAATATGCAGGAGAAATGGAGCCAAGATAGCAGACACGCGGGGCCGGCACTAGCGGGGGACGGGCAGCTGGAGCTGGGCCCGAGCCGCCGCGGCCGCGCTGCCAAAGCTGAGCGCGCGGTGGCCACGCACTCTGTACACCGCGGCTGCGGCGGGGACCCCGGGCGGACGGCCGCGATCTCGGCGCCCGGCGGGCAGCGGGCTCCGCCGCTCCCGGCCTTCGCCGCCGTCGCCCCGGGCCCTGATCCCCGTAGGAGGCGCCCGGCGTCCCCGGCCGTGCGCCCCGGCCGCATGGAGCCCGGCGCGGCGCCCCGGCCGGCGGAGCCCACCGCCAGCGCTCGCCACGGCGACGGCAGGAAGAAGATGGCGGCGGCCGTGGCGGCGGCGGCGGCGGCCGCCTCACACGCGCCGCTGACGCCAATGGCGCGCGCCAGCCGGCGGGCTGCGGACGGCGGCGGCAGCGGCGGCGGCCCGGGCTCGGGCGAGGGGCGGGGCGAGGCGGGGCGGGGGCCGGCGGCGGGCGGAGGCCGGGCCGCGAGCTGGAGGGAGGTGGCGGCGGGCGCGGCGGGGACGGTTGGCGGCGCGCGGAACATGGCGGGCGTCGGCGACGCTGCCGGCCCGGGGGAAGGCGGCGCGGGCGTGCGGACGGAGCAGCCGGACCGCGGCGGCGGACAGGGGACCCCGCCGGCGCCGCAGCGCACCGAGACGTTGGGCTTCTACGAGAGCGACCGGCGGCGGGAGCGGCGGCGCGGCCGCGCAGGTGAGCAAGGACTGCTAGGCCGCGACCGGCGCCAGGGACCCCGAGCTCCGCGAGCACCGTGAGCCCGGCCCTGACAGCCCGCGGGCGAGCGGCCGCGCCCGGCCCGCAGGAGCAGGCTGCGCCTGCGGGGTGCGCAGAGCCTGGGCGCGAGCGGGGCCGCGGAGACGCGGGCGCGGGGCAGATGACGGCCGCTGCTGCGTGCCGACCTCGGACTGGAGCCGCGAACCTGTTACCTCGCCTTCTATGTCACAGGCGCCGCTGACGAGAAAAGCCCGGGAAGTTGGGGCGTTCTTCCTAGAACAGAAATATTTCGCACTCTAAAATGGTACATGGGAACTTTTTCCTAAACTGAAACTGCCCACATAAGAAAACACACACAGCACAGGAATCCACAGGAATGAACGCCCTAAAGCCAACTATAATACAATCCCAGCGAGGTCTAGGGTGTTAGTATGGCTCAAGAAGTTTTTAAAAATTGCGTTTGTGTTCATATCGCAGTGTGTATTAGGATTAAAAAGAATATTTTGAGGTGTGTGTTTTATTTATAATGGAGTAGTCACCGGGTTTTAATTCTTATGTAATTCTGAGTCTTGAACCTCAGGCTGAACCATAACTCCATGAAATTTCTTCCAACTCAAAAATTGTCATACAGTAGAATAGGGGCTCCTTAGCTGTTAGTTCCCGCAGTTCAAGCAAATGCATGTGTAAGTTGACTGACTGAAACTTTGGTTATTCCTGGGTATTGAAATTATAGGAGCCTTCAAAGGCTGGTCAAAAGAGGTTTGCTAGTTCTCAGAATTGGGCCCAGGTCTACATCTTTGAAAACTTCACTGTGGACTGCCTTATTTGGTCTTTTTCAGTTAACCACTTAAAATTTCTCAAGCCTATTTTATTTGGTTTAACTTTTGGTTAAACAATTGCTTACAGTAGTATTTACTTTCTGAATTGGCAGGCTTTATGGAAGATAAAATATTAAATCTCTTAGCTGTCTGTTTAGACTTGAGTGTTGAAATTACTCGTGTGCAAAGACATGTGGCTGGATTTCACTATAGTTTCTTTAAAATGTTTCTGATTTTCAGGAAAGCCAGCGCTGTGAAAACTGTGCTGTTGTTTGCCTAAGAGCCAGTGAAGTCTGCAGGCCTGGGAGAGCAGACCGCGGGCTGCTGGAATGACACCCGCTTCTTTCGGGGTTTTTCTGGGAGGTAGCCGAGTGGGTGCGGATACAGGACCAGCATGGATGGTATCATGCGTACCATGCTCCTGGTCGTCGCTAATGCACGTGGCTCTCCAAACTTGGCCCTTCACTGCGTTGGAAGCTTGGCAGATGCTCCTCAGTGAGAAGCTTCCAGCTTCAGTTGTTCGAATGGTCAGCTCTATATTCTCTGTGGAGATGACAGTGGCCACCCCTGTGTGTTAAGTGTCAGTAGCCTAGGGGCCCAGGGCCCAGGTAAGCACCCCAGGATGGTCACACTTTGGCTCTCTGGTCCCCTGGCATCCTTGCCCCAAACAGCCCTGGATGCAGCTAATGCTGCCTATAAGTCACGCTGTACTGGCACACGGGTCCCTGCTTTGTTCGTGTTCTTACGGCCTGGCTGCTGTCTTCCATGCCTGAATGACCTTTGCCCTCCTCTTCAGACTTCAGAAAACTGGCCTGGGCCCACCGCCCTTGCATAGCACCCCACCTAGTGCCAGACAAAGGGCATTGCTGTCTGGGTCTGGCTGGTCCTCTGCTAACCCCATTCTCCACAGCTGCTGCTCTGTGCCTGCCTGCACTGTTGTACCTCTCTGCATCTTGGGCAGCCTATGTCTCTCCTTGTTGAAAGCCATAATCTTGGTGTGTTGGTGGCCTGACCATCAACAGTTCCAAAGTCTCCCTTCAGACTCTTGGGAGACATTTGTTGGTCAGTCTCAGTCAGATTCCATAAATGAATATACAGTTTTTGTGGTTAGCCATAGTCTTTCCACCTGCAAAAGATCAAGCATGATTAGTGTTCCTTGTGTTACGTTCTTGTCCTTCTTGATTTGTTTAGAAAAGTATACACATATATTAGTTCACCTATATACAGCAGTAAGTGCTGTGTACACTGCTGTACATCAAATGCGGGCAACCTTTTCTTTTCACTCTTTTATTGCTTAATTCTCAGAGCTCCCTTTTTGATTTACACAGCTCCTGACTGGAGGCTGAAACTTGTCTCTGTTGTTGGGGCTTCCACCGTACACAGAGATGGCTGTCTTCCCATTCCTATGTGCAGACACCAGACTTGAACTTTGAGAATGATGGTCATAAAAAAAATTTTAAAAAACTGGTTTCACCTCTTCTGCCCTCTTTGTTTCTCCTACTACCAATTTCTATTGTTTGTTTGTTTGTTTGTTTCACCTAAGACCAGGGTAGTATTCCTTATTGCCATGTTCTTGTACTTCTTAAAACTCTTGACTCACCCAAAAGTTCTGGGTGAGTTTCTGCATAAGAACATTCATCTTTGGGATCTATATACAGGAAGTCAACTTTGGACTAAGAATTAGGTAACCTGTGTGCTTGGCTTAGTGCAGTTGTTGAATTGCAACAACTGTGTGCTTGCTTGGACTGCTTGCCTAATCCATTTGGCTCTTGTTTTATAACAAGTGTATCTAAATTATCTGAGTGGGTTCACTGATATGGAACTTCACAGAAGGCTCCACATAAAATAAGTGCAGCCCCTACCGGTGAGCATGAAACAGTACTTCTGGGAGGCAACTGTGTAAGGTGCATAGGAATAGGCCTTGCTTGTAAAATGAAAAACCTTGAAGTACACAATACTTTCCAGCAGTTGCTCTTGCCTTCTGGAGCTGAAACTTACTTACCTCCTATTTTTCTTTTAGTTGTCCTTAGACCTTTCTTTCTAAGGTTAAGCCTGCTCTTGCTGTACACTTGAGGCTGGCCTTGAACTCATACTAATCCTCCTGCCTCAGCCTCCTGAGTGCCAGGATTACAGGTGTGCACCACCAAGCCCAACTCCTGCTGATCTTTTTAACAGTTACCACAAAAGATTTTCAATAGGAAAAATATTTCAATTATTTATTTTTTAATTTATTTGATGCCAAGGACCAAACCCAGGTCTTCCAGTTTGCTAGGCAAGCATTCTACTGCTGAGCCAAATCTCTAGCCCCTTTAACTATAGTTCCTGTGTTTTGTTATTGTTGTGTGATTCAAATATTAAGTTCTTATAAATACTACTTTATTGAAATAATTTTATCTTTACCTCCCATAAAGTACATTATATCATTATCTCGGTGGCCTAACTCAGCTAATTCTGAAATTATGCTAGAGAGTTAATTTTTTATTTACAAAAAATAATAATTAAAAATCTTCTGGGAAAATTGGAGTAACCACTAGCCTGAGACCGATCAAGTAAAATTCCTTTCTGCCCTTAACAGCTGATCTGCTCTTCAAATTCTCACCCACTGTGTTTAACTAGTAGCATAGACAAAACAGTGAAAGGGTACTCACTTGGTTTTTGATCAGTTCATTATCTTGGCATTTAAAAAATGCTAAATTTCAGCCTCATTTACCTGCCAAAATTTAGCCTCACAGCTCATTTGTGCACGTCTTTGGGGAACATTTACAGCGAAAGTCTCTAGAAGGGCTCTCCTTGGCAGTTACTGCTATTCTATTCCACCCCCTTGTTTTGGGGATGCTTAGGAACCTTGTGACCATTGACCTAGTAACTTCCACTTTTCTGTATTGTCTTTTCTATCTCTGAATTCATGAACACTCTACCTGTTCTTTACTTTGCTAAATGAGGTTATACACATTTTTGAAGGGTTTAAAAACTTAAATATAGGGTGGATGGTGATTCCTTTACTTTAGGAGGGCAGAATTGCTGTTGTACTGATTCCCAGAAAAGTAGGTTCCTAATTGGTCTTGAACAGGGGAGTACATCTGTATCTGTGTAATGAACTTAATTTAATATTTTAGTGGAAACATAGTGAAATGAAAGCTGTCAGTTACTTAAGACGAGCTTCGAATATTTATTTTCTTGACTGTTAAATAGTGTTACTTTCCAATTTATTTTTTAAATGGGAATGCTATTTTAAGGAGAATATGTTTAGCCTTATTACTAAACATATAAATATATTTGTGATTACTCATTACTTTTAATTAATACTTTCTATCCTATGTTCTTATTTCTAAAATAAGTTATCACAGAAGATAAACAGAATGGTTCTTATAGGGAATCAATTTATACTGTACTTTTTCTTAAATTTATGGTCCCGGATTACAAGGCAGTTCTGTGGTAGGAAATGAATATTGTTTAAAACACACGAGAGAAGTTGGTTTAGGTTTATGATTGCTAGTATTTTTCTTTTATTAAATATCCACTATTGGCAAGACCTAATTCTTTTAATGTAGGAGCACTGATGTTATAATTGCTAAACTATCTCTAAAAAGACTTTTTCTGAACATTATTTCTGCATGAGAACTAATAAATTAAAAGTAGTTGTTAGCATCCAAAAGGTTAAGTTAGAGTTTGGAAAAGAAATGTTTGTATTATTTTGTTTTGGAAAAGACCACTCTTAAAATGGAAAGGCAGATGGTGACATAACCAAAGTGATTCCTTTGCCAAAAAGGAAAGAAATACCACCAGCCTAAGGCAGAGGACTAGGTGCACCTGACAGCTCTCTTCCTGGCATTCCCTTTCCTACTAGGATGTGTTTGTGATGCTCATCAGCTGCCTGCACTGGAGGGCCCTGCACCTGTGCCCTGCACCTTGATCCCACTCACTTCCCTTCACTTCTTCTCCCTTCTGTCCCCCACCCACTCCCAGATCTTCCCATTTTCAGTGTCTTCACTTCTGTTTCCTGTCTTTTATTACAGAAACCACTCAGTATTTAACTTGTTCCTGCTTTATTTTACTTAGCACAGTGTTCTCAAGGTGTGTCTCTTGTCCTACAAATGACTGAAACTTATCTTTCTTGTTGGTTGAGTAGTACTCCATATATACCACATGACCATGTTTCCTTTATCCTTTCTTCTCTGCTCTTTCCAGCTTTGGGGAGAGCTGGATCTTGTTGTCTGGAAATTATTGTTGAATAGATAAATAAAGATGATGTAGGCTGCTTTTAAGACTTAGCCATTGTCTCAGTTACCTTTCTCTCTCATTGCTGGGACAAATAACCCGACACTCAAAATTAAGGAAGGATAGGTTTATTTAGCTCACAGTGAGTGGGAGTTTCAGAACTTGCTTGGCTGGCTCCAAGACAGAGTGCCACACAGCAGAGGGTAGCAGCTCACCATGGGGAAGAGCTAAGAGCCATAGGGAGGAGCAGCTGAAATAGTTACCAAGCCTCTCTCCCCTCCTTACATTTGTATGAGATTACCCACCCCAGGGCAGGTGTAGCACTGACACTGATAATCTCAGCCTTGGATCAGGAATTAATCACAAACTTTAGAAACCTCCCCAGTTACTGAATGAGGCTTTGGGGGACACCTAGACCCAAACCATAACAGCTATTCTGAGTTGTGTGGCTATAAACATGAGTCTTTAACTCTTTCAGGCATACACTAGAAGAGATACAGCTGGTAAAGAGTGGTACCAATAGATAAAAACTGTAGTCTTCCTACTGTGCTCCCTGTAGGCAAATATACCCCAGATCACAGGATAAATAACTTCAAGTAAGTCTGTAAGAATGCTACAAAACAATATTTAACAGTGCTAAAACTAAGGCACACTTAGTCATTGAAGATTGAGTAGCACACCATGAAGTACAGCAACCAGCAGCAAGCAGCAAGAAGACCAGACAAGCAGTGGGTCCCCAGTCCAGGCTGTGCAGTCCCCAGCTTGGTGTGGAGCTGGATCTTCTTTTGGGAAATGATTATTGAATACATGAATAAAGAAGATGTAAGAAACAGAGCTTGCTGGATTTGTAGTTGAAAGATCTGAGTTCTAGTCCCATTTGCCTCTTAGCTTTTCAGTAACTTTGGACTAGTCACTTCTTCAGTTTCTTCTTTTGCAAAATGGGAGTGCCGTTAGCTGCTCTTTTTGGCTGTCATACTTGTGAGAACTGTGTGAAGTAGTGCCTTCAAGACCTTTGTCAACTGTCTTCATGCCTCAGAGTGGAAGGATCCCAGTTGCTTACTCAGAGCACCTTGCCAGGAATTGGTGAGCCGGAGGTAAGATAAGGGTGTTGGGATATTTAACACCATCAAGATTGAATGCCTTTTTTGGCCTGCAGTACCATATCTTTTAAAACCTTTCTGGGCCTCATCAGCATAGTGTTACTTGTATGCAAAGATGACCGTTACAACCAGGACTCTTTCAGGTCTGGACCTCAGGAAGGGAATGATATGATGCCAGGCTCTTGCTCTCAGGTCATTCTTGGTCTTGTGAAGTGGGTGACAGAGCAGCTCCTTGATTGTGTGCCCCTGGCACCTGAAGACCCCCATGCCATTTAAAGAAAGCTCTTAAGACATTGATAGGTGACATAGTCTATGGCAAAAAGCATGCTCTTAGTGACAGACATCTTGGCTTTGAATTCTGGCTCTACACTTGTGTCCTAGAGGCCTTGGAGACATCTTTGGGCACTGAGTTGCTTGGCTTCTTCCCCTTCAGCATGAGTGTAACTGCACAGTGGGTTCTGTGGTTGTAAGAGCACACATTCAGCATGTGCTTCTACCATTTCATGCTTTACATTCTCCAATATAAAGCCAAATCCCTTATACTCCCAAGTGTTGTCTTTCTAGGGAAGAATCTTAACAACAGTATTGTTTTGTATTTATTTATTTATTTTTATTTTGGGGGGGAAAGAGACAGAACTGGGGATTGAACTCAGGCCCTTGTGGTTGCCAAGGGAGCACTTATTCTACTGAGCCATCTCCCCAGCACCTTTGTATTTAGTTGAGACTCTTTTTATTTACATTGTATAATTTGATGTTTATAGAAAACTAGCTGTATAATTTGCTAAATATACTAGTCACATTACCTTTCAACCTTAGAAACAGGATTGCAGAAACAGTAAACATTGTTACATGCACAGGAAAACTTGGAGAATTGTACTGGTGATTTCTACAGGTCTATTGAATAGAATAGTTAATGCTTAATTTTGTTTTCATTTTAATTTAATCAGGGTTGCATGCTTATATCTGGTAGTCAGAAAAATTAATTTGAAGACAACAGTATGCAGTATAACAACCATTGTTGAATGCCTGTCATTTGTTTAATGAAATTCTATGTCATTTCTGTCGTTGTTTTCTTTCTTTATTCCCTTAAAAAAAAAATTGAGCTGCTTAAACTGGGCCAGGACTGGTTAATATTGCAGAATTTGGGGAATCAATGAAGTAGTAGTTCTAGGCATAGTTTCATGCTTTGCCATACGTGTTTGGTGCTTGTTTATGAATACTGTCAGCGACCTGTGTGGAAGGCGGGCAGGAAGCAAGTGTTTGAGAACTGCACAGGCTCAGTCCCCCACCCCCTGCAGTAGAGCTCTGCCACCCCCAGGGACTGGCTGCTGCTGCTGCAACCCCTTGCCCCATTATTGGTGTCTTGCTTGTCTTAAAGACCATAGCAAAGTATTGGTGATGATAGTAGATGCTGCACACCCTGCCATGAAAGGCACTGCTGTGAGAGATACAAGGTATAAACCATCTAAGCCTTTTTACTTAATTTGCTTTTGTAAATTTAAAACTACTGTGTGTTGAGTTTCTGTGTCTCCAACCCAAAAGACACGCGAGGCTACTCAGCTTCTCTGGGTGCACTTACTGTGGACTGGTGGGACCACCTTCTCCCCACACCCAGGGCCTCAGGGGCTGTGACTGTTGTGCTCCAGCCCTTTGGGGGCCTTGGTGTCCTCAGCTTTGCTGCACTGAGTGAGGCTTTGGGGCCTTTTCCTCTTTCCTGAGACTCCCCAGCCTCGGGACAATTTTGTCAGCAGTGTGTATGCTCTCCACTTAGAGAATCTGGTGTTCTCTTCTGTTGCCACTTCTGATGCTTGATTCTGTTTTTTAATTAATACATTGTTAGTTATTTAGCAGTGCTACAAATGCTGAACTTTTTTTTTTTTTGTGGTACTGGGGATCAACTCAGGACCCTGTGCTTGCCAGGCAGGTGCTTATGCTGCTGAGCTATCTCCCTGCCCCAATGCTGAACAGTTTGATTATTGTTTTTCGTGTTCATATAAATCATATTTAAATAAAGTCAATGTTACAGAGAAATAGAAAAATGCCAAATATTTTAATATTAGAAAGAACAAATCACCCACTTGAAAATGGGACCCAGTTTCCTTTTGCATCATTTCCTCAGCTCCTGAGTATCAGTTCTCCTTGCCATCTGCTTTTGTTCTAAGGGGGCTGCAATTGAGTACTCCTTTATATCTTGATCATTCTCCTCCCTTCCACCTAGTCTGTAGCTTTTCACTTTCCATTGTGTTCTCTCTCTTCCACATTCTTTGGTTTTATTATTCTGCTCTATGTATTTTTCCCAGGCATTTGTTGAGCACCTATTGCATGCTGAGCCTAAGAATACAAACGTGATTAAAAAATACAGGAAAATAAATGTGACTTGCTCTGGAGAGGCATAGGCAGCTAGAGGTGTTGTGGAGGCTGGAGTGGATCTGCCCAGGAGGAGGCAATGTCTGATCTTGTTCTCTGTGGACAGCTGGGAGGGAATTCTCCAGCCAAGGAGCAGTGTGAACTGCCTGACATATTGGGAGGAAAGAAAAGTAGGATGACCAGAGAAGGGAGAGCTGAAGATTCAGGTGTGAGGTACAGCTGAAAAGATGGCCCTGGGCCAAGTTGAAGAGAATCTGCCCTAACCACCCTGATGAGCTGACTTCAGGAGGTAAGGGCCCACTTCAGGACATAGAGGTTTGAGCAGAGTCATCTGATCTGGTTGCCAGGCTGAGTTAGTATTGAGGAGAAGGAAGGTTGGAATGAAGGTGTATAGTTAGGAAGCATTTGTAGCACCAGGCTCTCAGTCAGGTGGAATATAGAAAGGAATAGTTAATAGGTGTTTGAGGAAGAAGAACCCTATGGCTTGGTGAGAAGAGTGAAGTGATCATCAAGGTTGATAGTGGCCTTCTAGCATTGCAACCTTATGATGCTGCTGTTGAAGCTGGGCTCTGGGGCCTGATTCCAGAAGAGTTACTGGGCAAGGTCCTGGCTCAGTGCTTAGTGATGAAGTGCTGTGGGATGTCCAGGTGGGGCTGCCCAAGAGGAAGCTGCAAGTGTGGCTCAGGGAGCAGAGATGAATACTCTTAGGGAATGAGATGATGGTCTTAACCTCATGAGAAGATACAGGCATTCAGGGGTGGCTGCTGTTGTACTATAACCCATGGTTTATTAAGCTGCAGTAAATGACACACTAACCTAGCAAACACCTAAGCTGATGTCAGGTAGAGGAGGAGCCACCAAAGATACTTAGGTCAGAACAGTAGGCCGACCATCTGAGGGAAAGAAGAGTGCCTCTGAAGAGAGGTAGGGCTAGGGCTTGGAGCTGTGGGGTGAAAGTCCATGGTTCATACAACCAAGATATGGGGGTGAAAGTGACCTTTGGGTATAAGACTAAGAGTTCTCCAGGGTCAGTAAAATTCATGTATATGGACTCTCCTCTAGTCTCTGAATGTCCTTCTCAGTTTTTACACTGAATGAATAGACATTTGTAGATTTAAGTTCTTCCAAACATTCTTTTCTTTCTAGTTGGAAAGCTGCACTTAGTATGAGCCTTCTAGTTTCTATCTTTCACTGGTCTCAGCTGCTCCCCTTTACAGCTCACAGGTCTTTCATTTGTCTCTGCAGCAGATCTTGCTCTAGACAGGTCTTAGGCAGAGTTTTACTTTTCATGGACTAGGCTGTCCTAAGTCCTTTCCATCTGAGCATCTGCTCATACACAAAGCGGAGTGCATGTCTCGTATACATTTCATCTGTGTAACTTCAGCTGTTATTGTACTGAAAAGAGAAAGGACACAAAACCCAGAGTGCACCAGCAATCCTACCTCCCTGACCAGGAGGGTGTGCAGAAGGCTGCTTCTCTCCTTCTGTGCCAACTCAAGGTGGATCCAGGTATCACTGCCTCTCCAAATAGATTATGAATCTGATTTTAAAAAGCACATGTATATGCCAGATAGTTTGTGCACAACTGTAATCCAGCTTCTTGGTAGACCGAGTCAGGAGGAATGTAAATTTGAGGCCATCCTAGGCAATAAAACAGGATCCTGTCTCAAAAAAATAATAAGGGCTGGGGATGTGGCTCAGTGATAGATTGGTGGCTTAGTGTGTATGATGCCCTGGGTTCAAACACCAGTACTATGGAAAAAAAGTACAGGTGCATACACTTACATAGACCATCAATCATAAAGGCATCCAAGCAGGGCTCCTAAAATGGTGTTCCGAGAGGCAGGGAAGGAGAAAGCTGCTGCATGCACAACTTTGCCACTCACAGTTGATGCCTGACTCT
This sequence comes from Ctenomys sociabilis, assembly GCA_004027165.1. NCBI lineage: Eukaryota > Metazoa > Chordata > Mammalia > Rodentia > Ctenomyidae > Ctenomys > Ctenomys sociabilis. Next base: position 49,285 of record PVKA01003416.1, read on the forward strand.
TGCCTTGAAGGATTGTTTTGGCTATGCACACTTTCTCCTTCCCATGGACTCTGTGGCTCTGGCACACATAGAGGATGCACCCCCTTGTGTGGGGGATGTACGTGCAGTCAGCTTTCCCTCTGTCAACAACTTCAGTGCTGTGCTTGGTTAGGACCACAAGACTAGACTAGGACATAGAACTTGTGGAGTTCCGAGTTCAGAAAGCATAGGAGTCAGAGTGGGAAGTATGTGTGAAGTAAACAGATCTGACGTGGTAAGCTGTCAGGAAGCCGCACTGGGGCCCAGCATTCACCCTAGTCATGCCTGAGTGGAGAGCATTTATTTAACCTGCACGTGCTTTGCTTTTCTCTTCTGAGTTAAGAGGGCCATGAATGGATTTGCTCGAGGACACAGGGACAAATAGAGGATCCTTGGAAAGGAAAGATGTCCACATGTGGCTGAGGTTCTGCCCATGCTGGGATTGCCTTCCATTGCTGGCCCTGCCTGGGAGATCTGCTGTGGAGACACTCCTCAGCTGGGGCTCCCTGGCTGCTCCAAGAAGGAAGCAGTTGCCCAGAGTCGTGATCTTCCCCTAGCACAGCCCTGACCTCAGGCAGCACCCACCAGGACGTGGCTCCCTTGGCTCTCTCCATGGCCACGTGATGTTCCCTTGGTAGCTGCTGTCTTGCTGCTCCTTCCCTCCACCTGCTGGGGCCCTGTGCACCTTGACACAGGTGGCTCTGACTCTTCTGGTTCTTAGAACCATTCCCAACCATGTTCCTGTGGCATTTTCCATTTATACCACCCAGAGCTGCAGTTCTCTCAGTCGTATTTGCTTGTCCTCAGTGCGGAGCTCACATCTAGGCACAGAATTATGAACGGCTTTGCTTTGCTCGGTTTGTGTTTCATGAGTGTATCCCCTGTGGCCCCGGCCAGCCTATGAGTTCCTTGCTAAATATTGTTCTTTTTGTTTTATGTCATTTTTTCTCCATAGAGCTTTCATTGTTGAGGTTCCTCAGTGCTGAACTAACAAGAGGGTACTTCCTCGAACATAACGAGGCCAAGTATACAGAAAGAAGAGAAAGAGTGTACACTTGTATGCGAATACCGAGAGAATTGGAAAAGGTACTATTTTTTCATTTCCACACATTATTTTGAAAGCTATGTTGAAGTGTTCATTGTGCAAAAATTGTGAGCAACTTCAGTTACACTTCGTAAGAATTAGAAATTATGTGGTAAGTAATTGATGGTGCTAGGGGAGTAGGAATTTCCTTACAGGAAGATTTTTTAAATGGTGTATTTTTACCACAAGAACAAATGATAGCATATTAATAAGTTTTATCAAAATCTTTACTACTTATTGACCTTTCTATATTTATGCCCTATCCAGACAACTTTTTCCAAAGAATTCCTATCCATTTATGTACTCATATAGTTTCCTTCAGATTTGTAGCATGATAAAGTGTTTGATTTCAGTCTTTTCAAGGTTTCAGAAAGCACACAATCTGTATTTTAAAGTGGGAATGAACAATCTTTTCAGGCAGAAAGGTGCTTCTTAGCCTTCATCCCAGAAGTTGTGCAGAGTAAGCCTAGCAGCAGAGTGCTCAGCATCCCACACTCGATCCTCTGCTTTCTTGGCCTCTGGTCACTCATGGTGAGCCTGAGAAACTCCAGAATTCCTTGCTAGAGAAGTAAGAAATGGTTTAGCTAGCACATGGAAACATGTTTTCATGCTTTTATACTAACAAAGCCCATGATAGTCCAGTTGTTTCCTTAGACGTGTGTTTTCTATTAGTGGCCATTAGGCCTTTGTTGACTCACTCCCAGGGTTCTGTAGTCACAGTAGGGGTGGAAAGCAGGGGACCCACTAGGTGGCCCTCATTGTGACCTCCCTAGGTCACCAGTGAGCACAACCACTAGACCATTAAAGGGTCCTGGATTTGACGTCATTGGGGCCATGGTGAGGGCACAATGTAGGTTGAAGAGAGCGGACGTGCCAAGGGGATGGTGGCTTAGGGTCACTCAGCCTGCCTGGTCCCCATGGCCTTGCTACTTCCTAGGGAGGCAGGAATGAGGACCAGAGGAGCTGGCTCTGCAGCCTGCAGCAGCTGCATCCATGGGAACAGAGGTTTTCTAAGACTTTCTGGGGTGGAGAACAAAGAGGTAAGGCTTGAGACAAAAGATGAAACCATGTCTTATATCTGAAAACATTTTTGTTTGCTTTTAAAAGCCCACCATTTTCTCCCCGTGGTAGCATGAAGAGGGAAAGTGGAGGTGCAGAGATGGGGCGGGACAGGTAGCTGGGGCTGGGTATGTCCCAAACAAGGCCAGCACCTTATGCCCTTACTCCCCCACCTTGGCCTTCATTCAGTGGGAGGCTTCCCTCACGCAGCAGAGCCCACAGCCAAGCATGATCACTAGATACCTCCAATAGGGTGGCAGCTGTCTGACCCCTCCTGCCATCCATTCGTTGGTGACATCCACTCACTGATACACCTGATGCCTGCTAAGACACAGGTTCAGAGCTTTATTAGCAAGCTCTGCACCATTCCCAACCATTTTCACTCATGAAACACAGAGCAAAGCAAAGTATTTGTAATTCTGTGTCTAAATGTGAGTAAATATGACTGACAAAACTGCGGCTCTGTGGTATAAATGGAAAATGCAACAGGAACATGGTTGGGAACCATTCTAAGACAGCAGGCAACCTTGCTGTCAGTACAAACTGTCTCTGGAGAAACTGCCCACATGTGTACATGAGATTTAGGTATGCGCAGGTGTTTTTAGACAAGGGTCCTGCCATGAGGACCCTTCTGGGTCAAGTAATCTATGCAGAAAATTATTGTGAGGGTTTTCTTTTTTATAAGAAGAATAGGAAAAGTATCAGAGGGCATTGTCTGTATTGTTAGTATTTTTTATAGAACTTGGGTTCACTGAAGGTGAGTTACATAGCATCAGAAAAGTTGAATTAACTCGCTTATGCACATTTTTTTTTCTATGAGGCTTTTGGCTATGGCCTACTTGGGAAAATTCAACTCAGTCTCTTAAAACAATACTTAAAGAAGTTTAAGCGTCTTAGAGAAGCTCAGTCTCTTAAAACAATATGTAAAGTGTAAATGTACAAAATGTATTTCAGTTTGTACATTTTTTCTGGAACTTCTGAGAACAAGTGAAATACAGAGGAAGGCAGAGTTGGGTTCCAATTTAGTTCTAGGCAAGACATTTAACATGTCTCAGGTAACTACCCAAATTCACTCTTGTATCTTTATGATGTTTATTTTAAATAAACACTTAAAGCTATTACTATAAACACTGAGACCCTATTTAGATTTTTTTTTTTTCCCTGAACCAGGGACCTTGTGTTTGCCAGGCAGGTACTTACAGCACTGAGCTATATCTCCAGCCCTATTTAGATTTTTTAAGTCAACCTGAATTTTTTGTTGGTTTCTTTTTAGTTTATATAGCTTGTTTTTAAATATCTTGATTTCTAAACATTTTTGTTTGCAGACAATTTGATTCGTAAATAGAAGTGTTGGACAAAACACTTCATGACATGACTGACAACCATAACCATCTCCCACACAAACACAATGTGGCCATCTTTTCCAAAACTGTAGGTCAAATTAAGTTCATGAACAGAGGTACCACATTACGTAAGCTGAATTTCTGGGGTTTTTTGTTTTGTTTTGGTAAATGCTGTGATGCTTTCATCTAATGTTTTCAGGAAGAGAGACTTGAAAATTTGAAAGCACTCTACAGAGCTTATACTTACTACAAGATGTATGTCTAATGGTTATACTTTAAGGCCAAGAGATTAGTTGTGTCTTACCCAATCTATTTCTTTATGTAAAACAAACAAAACAGTCCTAGAAGTTTTGTGTAATGTGTCTCGTTTAATAATTTATACTTGATATTTATTAAAAACAATTTGTTTATATGAAGAAATATTTATAACTTTTTGTTAATACTTTTTCTACATTTGAACTTCTTATTCTAGTGTAAAGATATAGAGTTGGGGGGGCAGTGTGGCTTTGGGGGGCATTTCTTCCTTTACAGCTAAATCCCCCTTCTGCATCCACTTCAGGTTTCTCTGCCAGGTCTGTTCCCAATGTTGGCTCCTTCTACACAAAAGGAGACTGAAGGATGCCTTCCCTACATTCTGGCTAGAGAAGCATGGAGTGAACTAGTTAAAAGGGTGAAAGCTAAAGGCAGGCTCCTGGTTGCCAAACTGGGCTCTGTGGTTTGCCAGGTGTGAGTAAGCCTTGAGCAGCTCATTCACCGTCCTGCATGTCAGGCTTCTCCAGTATGCACAGGGTGGGTCCTGTACAAGAACCTTGGAACTCTAACATTCTGATTTGTGTATGTGCTAACTTAAGGAGATAGAGGTCATTTATTCCCTTGCTCTGTGCTTAAAGTACCTTCATTTCGAGTGCAAGGCCAGCCTCAGCACTTACCTTGCCAGCCTCCTGCAGCAGTCATCCAGCTGCTGGGACTATAGGCTTGTGTGCACATCCCGGCTGTCTTATGTGTCCCAGGCCCTCTTCAAGTATAAAAGTCTAGAGGTAAACATGAAACTCAAGGCTTAGTCTAGTGGGCAATATAAAATACTAAGTAATGATAATAGAAGATATAAAGTGATGAGTGTCATTAAATAGTATAATAAAATCTTATTAAGAATTTACATGGACTAAAGCACCTCGTAGACAGAGTGCAGAGGCCGGGGTTCAATCCCCTGTATGCCATGCCAGCGCCCCTCTACCCCAGGCACGCTGAGATGGTGATTGAGACTGTTATGGTGGCACACACCTGTAATCCCAGTGCTTAGAAGTCTAAGAACAGGAGAATCACTACAAGTCCAGTCTATATAGTGAGACCTTGTAGACCCTGTACCAAATACATAAAGGGGAAAAAAAAAAAAGAATTTACAGAAGAGAACACCTGCTTAGAAGCCAGACTTCCTGAAGAGGACCAGTTCTGTGCATGTGTCAGAGGGCATGTCTGCATGTGACCAATGATGAGGGAGAGTGTCTTGGAAGTGAGAGGTGAGAAATTGCTAGGCATGGCCAGTGACATATCAGGACACGCTGGAGAGATAGAGTGGGCTCAGGTTATGTTGAAGGTCCAGGGTGAAGAGCTTAGAATCAAGGTTTTGGGTGGAGGATGTTCAAAATACGCACATTGGGAATACTTGCAGCTGTGTATAAGGGAAAACTAAGAGTGGCTTATGCAGGCAGAAGTTCGCTTTGTTTTGTTTTGTTTTGTTTTTTCACCAGGGCGTGGTGTGCTCATCCATAATTAAAGTGCTGAGGAGGCTGAAATAGGATCACTGTGAGTCCAAGCTGCATAGCAAGACCCTGTATCAATAGAAAATAAATAAGTAAATAAAAATAAATAAGCAATTCTAGAGGAAGGAGTTCTCAATTGTTTCAGCACATTAATGAAGCTATTATGGATCTCCCTGTCTTTCTGTCTTTGGCCATTGGCTTTTGGTCCCCTTGTTTGTTGCCTTCTAGTAGAGATGACAGGTATGACATTGGCACTATATATTCACAAAGAAGGCACTGTGGGCAGTGCCTTTTCTGAGCTATGCCTACAAAGAAAGCAACCTGGGCAGTGACCATGCCTTACCAAGAAATGAAGCATTCCAAGAAGCACCCTTACAACACTTTCATTTCTGCCTTATTGAGCTACATAGCCAGCTGTCAGGGCAACTAGGACAGTGAATAGCACATTTTTCCCAACAAACAGAAGAGAATTTAGAGTGGATACTGAATTAACCAACCTGCAGAGGTATGCTTCTGAAAAGCTATCTGATATTCAACATGGATGCAAAATAAGGAATGCCTGAAGTCTATCTGTATTTGTGGTCTTTCTACAGAGTAAGATATTTAATTATTTACTTCCTTAGATGTTTGTTGTGTTAAATGTATGTTAGATATAGGTTATAATTTTCATGAATATTCTATCAGAATTACTCCTTCATGTAACCTTGCCTATTGTAAAAAAATGAACTAAATATATATATATATTTTTTTTTTGTCCCCTTATAATTACTTGCTATTTCACATTTTTACTGTTAGCACTTTTATGTTTTAATCATTTAGTATATTTTTCTAAAAATTGAATTCAGCTGCTTAGTCTTAAGAGGAACTACTTTTTTTCTTCTATGAATCTAGCAAACACTTTTTAAGCCTTAAATTTTTCAGGATGAAAGTGTGACAAAAGTATTGATGCATAGGTAGAATATTGTTATTACCAAGCAGAGACTGTTACTGCCATTGAAAGGGAGAGAGTAGAAGGCAGAGGAGGGTCACCTCCAGGTCTGACTGTCCACCAGTGTTAATGAGTGGGTTGTGAGAAACACAGGACACAGGAAATGGAAAAATCCCAGAAAAGCACATTTTAATTATTTAGTGGAAGAACTTAGTTCTTCCTTTTCTCAGTGTAAGAGGGTTTAACATCTAGGAAAGTAAGTGTTTTTCAAAATAATGAACTTAATCAAAGTATCATGTAAAGCCTCTTTGCTCCCAGAGAAAGAACATATGTTAAGAAAAATGTACCTGTAGCTGTTTTTTTCACCTTTATTTCAATAAAACAGTCCTCGAGTTTCATTGTAACAGATACAGAACTTTCTTAGGCCTATGTTGATGGCAATGACCTCTTGAGCATCCTACTTATTGCTCATTTTATGAAAATGTTTGGAGTGTCACTCACTAAATTCTCATCACGATACAGCCATGGTTGACACACTCTTGCCCGGAAGCTTGGCTGGTGTTGTCTCCCCAAGGTGTGTCACCGCCATGCAGGGCACATGGCAGCCACCTCCAGTGGGGTGCTTGATCGAGACAGAGCAGCAGCTCAGGCCTCCCATGCAGTGTAGTGTGTAGGACAAGTTACAAAGAAACTTTCTGGCCCCTGCCTCAGTCACTTTAAAGTGACTTTAAATGAACTTTAAAGACAGTTTGTGAACATGGCACTGTGTGTTTGCTGTGATGACCCATTTCTATAATTTTAACTTTCAAGTAGTCTTAACTGAAATCAGTCTCTTTCTCTCTCTCTCTTACTGAGACAAGTATTTTCCTTCTTAACTGTCCCCTCTGATTAATGGCAGTATGCAGTTTAACACTGCTGATCACACTGCCTGGACAGGAGAGCTGAGCCTAGCAGAGGTTCTGGGTTAATCTGAAGGGCTTCTCTTCACCATAATAGCTGTGAAAACCTCGCTCCCAGCCTGCTGCAGGGAGGGCCTGGGGACACACACACTGTGCTGCCTCATAGGATTGCAGCCCTGTCCTCTTCCCAAAGTGACCACACCAAATCATAGCTCCTGCTCATGGGGCTGGTGGAGCCCTGAGGAGGCTCATGTAGGTCAGGTTCCTAGAATACAGCCGTAGCCCTGATGGACTGGAAATAAAAGAAGCAAGAAAATCTCAAGATTGCTTTGTATGCATAGTTTTCCTACAAATTAAAGTCTCCAGTAGGTTTATGTAGCTCTTACAAAATACGCCTGTGTTACATGTGTGCCAGATAGAGATTATGATTATGATAAGTTTTGATGTATCAAGATTATTTTTTTTCCATAGTTACAAATGTTTGTGTAACTATGAATCAGAAAAGAACCTGGTTTACTGGCGCTCCCTTTGTTGGCCTTCTCCTAGAATGTAGAGTGCCCGGACATGAATATTTTTAATTTAGATAAAAATGACTATTATAGAGCCATCCTTCAATCTTCAGAAACTGTTTTGAGAATCAACTATTTTTATTTGTTTAAACTATTCATTTGTTTATTTGTTTTATACAGGGGCATGCTTGGACTTGTGGTGATCCTCCTGTCTCAGCCTCCTTAGCAGTAGGATTATAGGCATGAGCCACCACACCCAGTTTCTGAGCCAACACAGCACACCATGCAGTACTGGAGATCCTTGTGCTTGCCAGGCAGACACTTAGACCACTGAGCTATCTCCCTACCCCTAAACTTTCTGACTGATAGTTCAATCACCTCTCTATAGTCTCCTACTAATGGATGTCTACCTTGGGCTTATTAAGAACTTCTAGAGCATCAGACAAAAAATTGAGCTCCTTAGCGATTAACTGAGGATCATTTTTATCCCTTTTATATAATTATTACATCTGAGCCCCACAGCAAGTCCTTACCTAGTTCTGTGTGTGCCCTTCTTTGCTTGAGATTCTGAACCTTCTGCTGGGTCTGGCAAAATTGAGGGCTTATCTTCTGTCTTCAGAGAGAGACCTTTCCTGATTCTCGTTCCTGTGTCCCATTCATGTTCATGTTCATGCTGTGCCCCCACTCTTCTGCACACACACACACACACACACACACTCACCAACTCACCTCTTAACCAGTATTTCAGAGTACAGCAGTTAGTACTTTCTACACTGGTTCCTACCACAGGACTTTGTGTACAGCTAATGAGATGATGAATTTCCTGGCGAAGATACCTATCCTGATGACTTTTATCCCCCCCCCCCAGGGTAGGACTGAGCAAGATGCAGTCTAAGCCCTTACAGGAGTAGACCTAGAGCTTCATAAAAGTTGAAACTAGGGCAGCAGAGGGAAATTAGGACTCCCTTCAGACTTCTTTAACTCACTGTGTAATTCAGACTCCTTATCACAGCTTTCTTCCTGCTTCAACTTCCCACCTCACTACCCTCTGCAAAGCTCCCAAACCCGCTTTGCACTGCTTCCATTGCCTATAGTAGACCCATGGAGGGAACTAGGTTGCAGCTTGCCCAGCTGTTTGGGAACCTGATATTCAGGCTGTTGTGTTACCACCCTTTAGTGGATCATGAATTGAGGGAGACCAGCATTTTTTTTATTATTAAGGCAGAGTAGAAAACAGCCCATATTTCAAAGAATAAAAATATTTTTATGAATCTTTTCTTAGGATTTTTTAATATGTATGTAAGTCTCTGCATAGTGAAGTGCAGTTTAATGTATGCAGAGTAACAACTTTGAATCCTCTGTGTGTAAGTTTTTTGCGAGACTTTGACCTCTTGAAAGTGGTACAAATACATTTTATTCAGCTTTTGTGCTGTCTGTTTCATCGGAGCTGTGCAGTAACCATCTGATTAAGGAAAGGATGGAAGAATTCAGGATGAGCTGGCTATGTGGTCTTCACAGATCGAAGCAGCACATGGTCTCCCATCCCTGAGTAGAAAATGCTTGTCTACCGCAGAAGAGAAAAACAAGCCTAGAACTCTAGGGTGTGACTTCCTCAAGTTTTTTCACTGTCTCTGGTTTTTTGCCTTGTTTTGGTTTTCTGACTTTGGTTTTATGTGCAACTAGCTTAAAGAAAAGATACTCAAAGGCCCTCCCCATAAAGGTGAGAGGCAGTGATGTAGGGTGCTGCGGTTCCCCAGGCAGTGCAGCCAGGTGAGACTGCAGAAGTGGGCCCAGAGAAGGGAGCAGTATGGAGGTGGGAGCCGGCTGGGTGCCCCACAGGCAGGTCTCTGTGCACCAGAGCACTGACTGCCCCCTGAGGGGACCTCTCCCAGGGAGTATTCCAAAGTCATGTGCTTTTGTTTAGGACAATAAATACACTATTTTGAAATTTAAAGTATTTTGAAAGAGGAAATACTTTTGTTTCTCAAAAGGGAAATAGTGACATATGGCATCATTTCATTATTTATTTCATTATTTATAGTCATACCTGTTTGTTGAAGGGGGAATTTTCATAGCTATTAAGAATGCCTGAGCATTTTTTGGTTATTTTGTCCAAGTAAAAAGGAAACAATAATTGCATATTTATCAGAATGCTAAAAATTAATTGAAGATGTGAAAAGTACACTTTACTGGTACTGCTGGGGATTGAGCCTAGGACTTTGGCTTGAATTACATTATCCACGTTTTTGTGATGGAGGGTCTTGCTGAGTTGTACTAGCCCAGTCTGGGCTTGAACTTGCCATCTTCTTGTGTCCACCTGCTAGAGTGCTGGGACTGTGGGAGTACGCTTCCATGCCAGGCCATGCACTTTCTTGTAAATAATATACTCTGAAAGCTTTGAATTCTTAACATGATTTTAAAACTAATAGGAAATCTACATATGTAAAGTTTTTGACCTTTATAATTTGATTCATGAAATTCATGTTATTTCTGAATTTCTTCTAACATTAAGCAAATGCACAAGACCAGGTAGCCCAAAGAAATCTGTTTTAACTGTTTCTTATGCCTTGTAAAACTAGAAGCAATTTTTGCTTGGCTTGGCTGCTTTAAGGAGAACATGCAGGGCTGGTCAGATAGCTCATCGGATTAAAGCCCAGCGGATTGACTGGTGTGCCAGGCCGGTTCTGCCCGCAGAGTGCACTGATACTAGGTGTGGTATCACACACCTGTAATCCCAATGCTTGGGAGGCTGGAAACAGGAGGATTACTACAAGTCCAGTCTGTGTAGTGAAACCCTGTAGACCGTGTACTAAATACATAAAGTAAGGCAAAGTAAAGTAAAATGGCATGCAAGTCTAGTTCCTCTGGTCTGATCTACAGTTTGGGCCTGTGCTCAGCCTTCAGAGCTATGATTTCCCACTGACAAGCAGGGGTGATAAATATCTCAAAGCCCTGCTATGTAGTGAGCATGCCTCCTATCCAGAACACTGGCAACACAGGAGAGATTCTTTGCTTGGCCCTGGTCCCAGGGTGCTGTTGATTGGGACATGTGGGCAGGTTCACACTGCATTCAGCTCAGCCTTTACCTCCTTCCAGGTGGGTGCTTTCAGAATTACACCTTGCTTACTTTTGTAGGAGGTGTTCTCCTTTGCCTGTCAGGAATTTGAAAGAGTGTTGTATTTTATGAAAAAGTATACCACCAGAGCAGACATTATAATAGAGTCACATTTCCTCTTTTCCACATCAGGGAAGGCTTTCTCTTTTTATTGTGTATTCTCACTATGTGAGTGACTTCCCCAGGTTGAAGCTGAAATGTCTTTAGATTGCAGCCACCTGCTTCCTGCCACAGCACAGCATGAGATTATTGACTGTCCCTGAGTTTCTGGGAACGTTTTCACCCATGAAAAGAAGACCCACCAGGCTTGTGTTACATTGTTTATCATAAACAGTACTAATACAAACGCCTCTAAGCCAAAGAAAAGTGACTGGTTTTAAAAAGTTAAGAGTAAGTTTCCTTCTCTCCCAGTCACATTGAACCTCGATGCTCAGTCCATGTGCCCCTGTGAGGCTTCCTCTTTCCCTCCCTTCTGTCCCACTCCCTGCCAGTCTCTTCTGCCCTGTGTACCCCAAGGTGTGGCACTTTCTAGGTCTTTCCATCTATGGACCTTTTCAAAACATTTTTTCAAATGTCTTTCAAAACATTTCAGTTGCTGGGCTTCCTAGTTCCCTGTACCATTAGCATCGTGTTGCTGGCACAGATGGGCTTTTCTTTGCTGTTGTGGGCAAAAGATTCGTGGATCACTGGGCTTCCTGGGCTGCACTCACATTAACAGTTTACAGCTTAATAGACATTGGCTTCATGAGTATTGTTTATCCTCAGCATAAGCTTGTAAGGAAGATGACCAGCTACCCTCCTTCTTATGTATTCACAAGAGACTTTGGGGAACAGTGGGTTGTAGCACTTTGTTCACCCCCCTCATCCTCAGCCAGTAGTGCCCTCCAGGCAGGGAAAGGCTTCTCAATGACCGGGCAGAAACAAGAACCATTACTTGGTCTGCTACAACTTTCCTTTGTGTGTAAGTCAGGTACAGACTTGTGAAACTGGGACTGAACTGACACGACAGGGGCAGGAGGACCAAGTGACTGTCATGGAGGACAGTCTTAGAAATGCAGCCAGTGGCACTTGAGTTATAGGCTGGCACTGCACTTTCATTGTTCATAGTGTCTGGACTAGAGCATTATGATGCAGACATGTGCATCACACACCTTGGAGTGTCAGTGTGCAGAAAAGTCACCCCTTTTAGAACAGCAGCATCAGGTAGCTTAGGATAGCTTGGCTGCTTTAACACCACTCTCCTGTGAGGTGGAAGCCTAAATTCAATAGATAAAATGCATGCTGTCTTCAAATAAGTAAAATATGACAAGGACACCAGAAAAGGAGATTGCCAAAAAAAAGGGCATCTAGTCCTAGAGCTGATAAAAATAAGGCCTGCCAAGTCCAGTGATTGTGATACAAGAAATTATACAATAGTGAGCAGCATGTGTGTGTTTAATATAAACAGTATTTTAACTAAGTGTATATTCTAGCCTTTTCTATCACTGAAGCATTCCAGTAAATAAAAGATAGGAAAATTATTAAAAATGAGGTTAAAGACTTAGCTAAGTTTTTCTGTACTATCTTAGAGCTTCAAAAAGGTACCCAGAAAGCTCTGTCACATGGGCCCTAGCTGCAAAAAGGACATGTCTTTTGAGCGATTGACTGCTTATAGGGGGTAAGCCAAAAGCTCTGGAGGAGTCTTATTTGTACCTTGAAAAAGGACTATCATTAAAATATGGCTTTTATGCACAAGTGGAAACATTAGGTTTTTTTTTCCCCTGGACTAAGTTATAAGAAATTCCTCATAAAATTTAGAAAGTCCTAAATTAATTGTTTGCAGTTTTTATCTGTAGTTATTTAAAGAATGTTTTACTTTTCTCTTTTTCCTGTCTTTTCAAAACGCAGCTGATGATTTTTGGGATCTTCCTGTGCCTAGATGCATTTCTGTACGTGTTCACGCTACTCCCTCTAAGAGTTTTTCTGGCACTGTTCAGGCTCCTCACCCTGCCTTGTTATGGCTTAAGGTAAGTTTATGATCATTAACTTTCAGATGTCTAAATTATTTATTTAAAATTTTTAGAATAATTTGTAGTTTCACACATTGGACTATAATCAGTAAATTTATTGCTTATTTTTCAGTGGATATTGTATAATACTACACATTTTAAGTGCATCTTTTCTCCAGAATGCTTTTGAACCAAAACTTTGCTTTAGTGGTCAAGGCAGTGAAATAATATTTATGTGGCAGACTGTGTAAGGGCCCAGGATTGAGAGCCATTAGCCACCCTCCCAACTTCCTGATCTGTATGTCCTTGTGGTCCCTGAGCCTCTAAGCCTCCTCTGTGGAAGAGTCCAGGTTCTCAGAGGGGGAGATGGGAAGGGTCAGACTCTTCTAAGGCACTAGTACCCTTCTAGTTCTCCTGAGAATCACTGTGTCTGTGAAGCTTTAGGTGTAATTTTACAGGTGAGACACTCCTGACTTATGACATTGGGAAGCTCTCAAAGGTGACTGTCACGGTGAAAAGGATCAGACAGCTCAAGCCCAGCACTGATGAGCTAGTGAGCTGTGGCTACCACCTGACTTCTGCAAGCCTGTTTCCTTAAGGAAGAGGCTGTTGGGAACTCAGTGTCTGTCCCAGAGACTGGAGATGTAAGGTGGATACCCAGGCATTGTGCCCAGTATAGAAAATAAGCATCAGTTTCTTTCCCTTTCTTGTCTACCAGAGCAGTAACAATGAAGTGGTAAGCCTTGTAAAGCCGTGCTCTGTGGGCCTCATGGCTGGGAGGCTGTCTGTGTGCTCTAGTTCTTGCTGTTTGTAGTTCTGGCACCATGCCTGTGCTCTGCGTGGTTACTTCTTGCAACATTACTGCTTAGTCTTTAGCATAGTTGTCTCTGTTACATTTCTAACATATATTATTTTCTAAATACATATATTTCTAGGCTGGCCAAATAGCTCAACGGGTTGGGCTGGGGGTTCAATCCCCTAGCCTGCCATGTCAGCTCTGCCCCCACGGCACACTGAGACATCAATTGAGACTGGGCGTGGTGGTGCATACTTATAATTCCAGCTCTTGGGAAGCTGTAGGCAGGTGGATCACTATGAGTCCAATCTAGTAGTGAGATCTTAAACACCCTGTAGACCCTTCCCTAAAATAAAAGAAATAAATAGATAAATACATGTATTTCCTAAAGTACAGTGTATTTTCTAATACATTTTGTTCTGAAAAAGTTTAAAAATGATAAAATGAACAATAATTTGTGAAACTTCATTTAACAATGGTGACTATTTCGTGAGCTATAAAATATACACATAATTTTAAAAACTTAACCCTGGCAATTGCATGTTTTTTAAAAGACAAAATCATAGAATGGTATATTTTAAAATATAAAATGAACATATACATAATATTAAGGAAACATGCAGTCCCTTTAAAATGAATCTTAATCACTTTTGCTAAGGAAAAAAATCTTTCCATTATAACTAGGAATAATTTAATGACGATCTCATTTTGAAATGAATAAAATGTGGGTTCCATCGTGTAATGGTTAGCACTCTGGACTCTGAAATGAATAAAACTTATTTTTTGCAAAGTTGCATGAAATAAAAACAATTATAAGTATTCAGCTTGTATTGTTGTTATACATAATTCTTTACATTCTATAATCTTTATCGCTTCCCAGAAGTAATTTATGTTATATGTTTTATTAATTACAAGATCATCAGATGGAAAAATCTTTTTAGGAATTTATTTATAGTTCAAGCGTAAATTCTGTATCCCTTGAGGAGAGTTTCTGAGAAGGTCTTATTAGTACATGTCTTAAAACTTATTTGTAACATGATGCTGTAGTACTAACAAAGCATTGCCTCAGTGTGCAGTTTTCTATTTCTACTTATGTTCCTATTTCTGTTTCTATTACTGTTAGCTGCTTAATCATATCCTGGCCTTTTTTTTTTTAACCTTTCTAGAAAACCAAAGCAAAATCTAGTGAAATCTTATTAAATATAAACCTCATGTGCAACTGCATAGAGAGTGGACAAGTAGGAGTTTAGATGAAGTCAGGGGATACTACCTGACATAAATTAACTGATATCGTGTAGGTTGTGTACCTTGTTCTGTGCGGCTGCTGGTATTAAGGTGTTTGTGCCTCACAAGCTGTCTTTCTGGAGAGTTCCTTTTTTGGGAGTGATGAACATGCAGGTCATGTACACCAAATAGCACTGAGCAGCCAGTTTTCCAAGGGCTTCTTTGGGAGTGATGGGTTCTTACTTGAAGACCCATCCTGTTGCTCAGGCATTCAGCGCTGAAAGCTGACGTGAACATTCATTTCTGTGTGTCCCTTGTCACTTGGGGAAGCAGGGTACCTAGGAGCATTAGAAGTCTTTGAGGATTTGTTCTAAATACTGAAAGAAGGGTCTCAGGGAATGGGCAAACAAATCTTCTGAAGTTTCTTCACTGTAGGTGGTGCCTCCCAGTTCTAGTGTTCTTTTCAGTCTATAGATGCTTGCTTTTTTGTTTTTTCAAAATTCTTTTCCATTGAAATTAATTTGAGTCACATTTGCAAGTAGTGCTTTCTCATTTCAAGGTTTTTTAGTCAGGAGGACACTAGAGGGCAGCCTGTTACTGCACTTAAGACTGCTCCTACAGTTTGGATTAACTGGAAAATTACACTTCATGCCATCATTAAAAACTATGTGACATAAATGAAACATGAAGTGCTGTTCAAATTGTTGTAACAGAATTGCAGTATGTAGAAGACTTCGTGTGAAGACAGGCCAGGTTTACAGTAATGAAAAGGTTGCAGGTCTTGGTGCCTTCAGTATGCCAAAACAACACTGAGCAATGTTTGCTTGCAAATGTGGGTCATCGTTGTTACCTTCTTTGATCAGCTTTTGTCTCTTTAGTCACTTTTTAAAAGCACAGAATTTAAGATACATGATAATGTGGACAGTTATATTAAATAAAGTTACACGTTTAATACCTTTCAACTATTTGGAAATACAAGCCATACATTTTAGTTTGAAGGTTTATTTAGAAATAGCCAGATTCTGCATTTTATACCTTTCTTCTACTGTCCTCTCCTCCATCAAAGATGGTTTGATTTGTCTTGCCTGTAGCTATGTCATGTTCCATCTTCTCAGCCAGCAAAAGTGCTCTTTCCTCCAGACTTTTCCAAAGTCGGTGAGATCAAAGAAATAGCAAAGAAGTTGGTCACATACTTTTTTCTAACTAATCTTCTCTTTTTCCCATTCTTCTGTATTTCAGTGTTCTTTCCATAAGAAATATACTCTCTTCCTAGCCTCTTAGTTCTTTGAAATTATTCCCCGCAAAGGGATGGGAGGAGCATATTTGTCAGATTAATCAAACAGTGGCATGGAAGCAATAACTATGCAGTCTAGGACTGTTCAGTAGTGTCCTGTCTTTGCCTTCTGTGCATGCATGAGAATGGCCTTTTTGCCTCCTCTGCCTGTACAGTTCACACACCGCATTTGTGAAAGGCATTTTAAAGGTGATATCTCTGGGGTTTCTGCCTCAGAACCTAATCTTCTAACTTATTTCTAGATCTTCTGCAAACTTAGCATGGATTTTGACTCATCTGCCCTCCCCCCGCCTGCAGTAGTAAACTGAGTAAAAAAATGTTCTGCTTTTCACTAGGGTGAGGATCAGTAGAGCTCTGCAGCCCCTTAAGCAAACCAGCTCTCACCATGCTTTCCTGTCCAGCTGGGTGTTTTGACCCTTGTGAAGTGTGTTCCTTATGAGAGTTGAGAGAGAAGTTAGCCTGTGTGTTGTTCACGCAACACACACTGCTTCTGTAAAAAGTTTACATCTGTCTTCAGTGATCTCAAAAATACTTAGAATCCATTTGTAATGAACTAAAAATCTTGAAAACTCATTGCTTTCAGAAGTTTATGATAGACAAAGAGAAGAAAAGCGAAATTCATCTAAATTCTTTAAAAGCAGAGGCATTTATGTGTTCCCTGTCCTAGAGAATGTAGTATCATTTTAGGAAAAAAATATGAGAAATTAGGATAATGTGATCTTCTTGAATTAGGATAATCTTTTTAATGACATGGAAAACAGAATTAAGTCATGATTCATTTTATGAAGTGTCTCCGTTTCTAGGAAGAATGACAGGATTTAAAAAAACAAAAATGCATTGCTCTCATTATGTGGATGAAATGCCAAAATTTTCCAAATTTATGTACAGAAAATATTTTTAAATAACTAATTGTGTATTTTTTGTTAACCTGTCATTTTTGTGAATCCTATTTTCCATAGACTTCTCTGTTACATTTGATTTATAATTTGAAGGCAGTTGTGAAGAGAAATGATCAGATTAAGATTTTCACCAGTAATAGTTATTTTTGAAAAAAAACTGCCAAATGGTTTTAGGCAGTGATAAATAAGTCGATTAGGTTTAACTAATAAATGCTATCATATTTTTCTTTTATCATTTGAACATATAAATTATATATAAGTGAATTTCCTGATCCTTTGTCGTGGTTTTAGGCATAATTCTTCTTGGAGGCTTCATTGACTATTTAGTTTTTTGTTTCTTTGTTTTTGCTTGTTTTAAGGAACAAGGATGTCCTTTTCTTTTAAGAGCTGACCCCATAGGAGAGCTGTTGTGTCCCAGAAGAGCTGTGGACTTCAAATGCTTGGGTTTCTCAGCCTATTAGGATTCTTTTGTGTGCCTTAGCCCTTGCAAAGTAGTTCTTCGCATTAACTTTATATATCTAGTATAAATAGACTTTTTCAGGCAAAATTAAACCTTGGTTCTGGCCTACGTAATTAATGCCAGCATGAGAACACATGTAGGGAAGCTCTTGGTGTCCTTCTCTGGGGAAACAATGTCTGTTATTTCCTCTTACCAGCACTGATCTGAGGCCTTACTGATGGAGAGCAGTGTATTTGCTGTGCTACAAAGTCTTCACAACTTCAGGATTTGTTGTCCCGTTTCCTCACCATGAGTAGCGTAGCAGCATTACAGCCTTCTCTCTTTCTTTCTCTCTCATAAATCAGACCGAAGGGAGGAGCACTTTCACTTCCTTTATAGAATGGAATGTGGTGGCACAGGGACTCCTTGTGGTGAGTAAACCCTGATTTTTCCTTCTATACTCTTGGCCAAATTGACATCAGTACAAATATTAATTGTAATGCAGAACTAAGAGCATAGGCAGGTAGAACCATACCATGGGGGGATGAACACCTACTGAAGAAAACAGGATTTCTCTCCTTTAACAGCATCCTTACTTAGTGTAACCTGACCACTTGGGGGTGAAAGCATGCTGCAGAAAATATAGTTTCTCCTTCAGTGGCATCCTTACTAGGCTTAAAGCTTTGTCCATGGTTGTTTACAAAGGACTTGATCATGATTTCAGCTAATAAGAAAATCTCCCAGGAAGATGCTCTTTAATTGCATGTGTTAACAGCAGAGACTTTGTCCTCAACGCCATAGCAGTGGGCTGAGCTTGGGTGCTTCCATGTAAGCACTTTTTGTTTTGCATTATTCCAAATACTAAACCTAGCTTTATGAAATGCAGTCCATTTTCCCCATGTACTCTGGTTAGAAATTATTTGATGTGTTAGCCAAACTTAACATAAAATGTGTAGTTTCCTAGTTAGGAAGACATCTTGATCGTACTACTTTCTTCCAGTTCACTTTAAAATTATAAGGACTTTCAAAAATTGGACTATGTTAAATATTTTGTTATTTCAATTGTGCTCGTATTTCTTTACTCTTTCTACTATGCTACAAATATTCTAGAATGTTAAGAAATTGAGATCCAGTCTATGCATTTTTAATGAAATCAGTCAAGCTGGTATCCAGACCAGTTTCAACACTGATTTGAACTAGGATTCTCCATTTCGCTGGTTCACTGTTGTTGCTGCCTCTTCCTCTCTGTCCATTCTCATTTTAATTTACACTTCACTAGTGACCACTAAAGAAGGGAAGGGAAAAAAACACCCTTGATCTTTCTCCACAGTGGAATTCCGTCTCCTTTAGAGAGGCTTCAAAATGATGATAAATTTTACAATGTAAAGTTGTTAATGTTAAAAATATGGTGGAGGTACTTGTAGGAATGAAAGATAAAATTTAGGAATGTAGATGATTTGGTTGCTGTAACAGTGATTTAAATTGAAATATTTAAATTCTATTGAATATTTTAATATTACTTGACTTGCTATGAAATGTAGCCAAATCTATAAATTAGATTACTATATTTTTGTTTGCCCAATATCTTCCACTTGGGATTTCATGCATTCATTCATTCATTCATTCATTCATTCATTCATTCATTTGTTGCCATGCTGGGGATTAAACTCAGGGTGTTATACTTGCCAGGCAGCTGCTTATGCCATTGAACTATCTCCCAGAACCTCACTTGGGATTTTCAGTATTCACAAAAGGAATTGCTGATTCCAGAGACATAGATAAGTTTCTTAGGGTGTTTGAAATGTCTTCTAAGTAGTTATACAGAAATACTGTGGCAGAAGAGGAAAATTGAATATTGTTACTGCTTCAAGCTGTCTAAATTAGGTAAAAATATGTGTGAGACTACGTCTTCAGGAGGCTATGAAATGTGTAGGCACCTTGCACTCTACCACCTTAAAATATTTTTAAAAAATTTTTCTTCTTCTTTTCATTTACCAGTAACATTTATATAAAAACAAAATCCTTGTTTCTAGAAAGTTCTGCTTCTTTTGGTCTTTATTTGAATACTGTTTCTTAATTTTGAAAACCATCTTCATCTCTAGAGCATCAAGTTCTGTTATCAGTAATAAAAGATTTTCACCAGAAATAGGAGCTGAGGAAATATGGATAGTCATAGGTATTTAAATTTTTGCACATTATGAAATGAAGAGCTGAGTGAGAGGTATATTGGTTTTTAGCAGATTTTTTAAGTGATAGGTTGTATAGGTTGCTGAAGATAAGCACTGAGCAGATTTACTAGGTTCCGAGGTTGTCTGCATCTTGTACTTCAAGATTCACTCACAGTGTATTAACTATTTGTATTCTCTTACTATTTTATCAAATTGTATCTTTTTATAACTCAGAACAATGCCGTGGTGAGTGCAGACAGTCACAAAGAGCACACTGCTGAGCCAGGTGGCACAGGCTCCAGCCCTGCTCCACCACATAGCTCAGGAACGGTCATGCCACCAGCACGCATTCAGCTGTCCCAGCCTCCTCTGTACCACTGGGAACGGTGGTGCCACCCCCTTTATTGGTTATTCTCGGTGACTGAATGTGTTCACTGTGCCTGTCATATGGTGACGGAGTTGCAGTATAAGGTGTTTCTATACCTTTTGTTTTCCAACCTTGTTTAATGCTAGGTAAGCTAAAAGTAACATTGTTTACTCTTAGTTTTTAAATTTTGACTTACCATCTTGGTCTAGAAACTGTGGTATTATATTGATACACATTTCCAGTGTTAAGTAGAGCTAATTTCTGTCAATGACTTTTATCAAACACAGTCTTTCTTCATAGGCATATACTATACTAACAGATTGTTGCAGTACGTTTACACAGGAATACAATTGAACATATATCAAGAGAGCCCTTATCTTTTAAATAAAATTACGTTTAGATCACCTAAGTAATTGTCAATCTAATACCTGAAGCTTTTTATTAGTTTTCCACTTTGTCAAAACCATTTTAGCAATTAATCTGACTTACTTAATACTGCCCTACTTTTAGTTCCTTTGTTCTTTTTGAATCATAAAATATGACCTGTAGTTCTTAAATTCTAGAGCCCACCAGTTGCTGCTGTGTGATTTTTTTATTCTGTGCTGCGCTGTCCCATGGGTGAGGTACACAGCACCCATACGTCTGAGGAAGGAGGAGAGGTGTGCAGGCGGCCTGTGCCCCCTCACAGTTTGTTCCTGGCTGTGAGGGGAGACAGCCACACATGGGCCAAGGGCTCATGGTGTTCAAAACTCCTCTCTGGGTTCAAGTTAGAAACATATTCATTCTTTCAAAAAAAAAAAAAAAAATCACTGTTTTAGTTTCAGTCCTGTGTGGGTGAGGACAGAAATTACCTAGAAGGTCAGGCTCTGGGCCAGGTGTGAGAGCTAAATGATGGTGTTCGCCCTGGGTGCCATGAGGAAAAACCGGCCAGCCTCAGGGAAGGGACAGCACTAGAGAATAGAAAGTGACAAAAGTGATAGATGTTGGTGTGCTGAGTGTCTTGGTGCGCTTTTGCCTATGGCTGACTTCAGCTGCAAGTGTTAGGACATGTGGCCTGACTGAGGCAAAGACTGACCCGTGTCCCCCTTTAGCCATTGGATCAGTCCAGGGTCTCTACTTCTGCTTCTGTCTCTTCCTGGCTTGTCTCTCTTCAGGACTTACAAGGTCTCCTATTCTGTCTGTCATTCACTGCTAGCTTCCGTTTACATTGTGGAAAAAAAGGAGGTGGTTCTACCACAGCTGCTCACACATGTAGGGCTGCATGGGCACTGCCCCTAAAGTCGTGTTGCAGGTAGCAGATTGAAGACATCACGTCCCTTGTTGGTCTTTGAATGAGAGCATCTCTGATCCAAGTGTGGACACCAGTCATGAATGACTGCAATGCATAGGGAGCCCCGGAACACAGTGTAGTAAGTTCATGGCTCGAAGGCCTGTGGCCGAGTAGCTGGTGAGTGCACTCCTTGTGCTGCCCATCACACTGTTGTCCTGACTGGCAGGAGAGGAGGTCTGCAGCTCTTAAAGGGAATATGTCAGATTGTTTTTGTTTTTATTTTAGTTGATTGCACTATGGGACAAAACTGTCAAAACAAGACAGTGCCTCTTCTGTCATATAGAGAGAGCCTGCAGTAGACAGAGAGAAAGCACCTTTCCATTTTTGTTCCTGGAACTTTATCTCCAGTAAAACAAATCCTAAATTTCTTCTTTTCTAGTATATTTTTTGTTCTGTCTTATTAAGTTAAGATGTTCCTTCCCTACTTAGGTTTAGTTTTTCAGATTCTCTGACCTGTAGGTAATAATTCTTTTCACACCTGAAAAAAAAAAAGAGAGAACTAACCCTTTAAAAGCTGTCTTATGAGCCAATACATGAAGATGGGAGGAAAAAATTCAGCTCTTAAACTTAAAAAAGATGTTCAGTCTTGTAAAGAGAGAAGTTAATGTGGTGACAGTGTACTGAATACCAGCTGGAGATTGGCAGAAACCCAGACCCAGAAGCTGCCTGTTTCAGCAGTCATCACACTTTCTCACCCCACTGCTGGCAGAAGCATGACTGGTAGAGCCCCTACAGAGGGTCTGCCAGTTGGTTTTTTCCAAAATATCAAATGAGCTGGGGATAGTGGTGCATTCTTGTAAAACCAGCACTCAGGAGGGTGAGACAGAAGGATCTTTGTAGGTTGAAGGCCAACCTGAGCTACATGGTAAGAGCGTGTCTTAAAAAAAAATCAAGTGACTATGACCTTGAATTTCCTTGTAGGAATTTATCCTGTGGATATATTTTCATTTTTGAGACATGACACAAAAATTGTCCTATAGTTTTTAGTTGCAGGACACTGGAGTTCTTTCAGGAATGTGTTAAATGAATTCAGCACATCCACATGAGGGTATCTATGCTGGCATAAATTAGAGTTTCCATATGAACCAGCGTGGCCCACTATGTTAAAAATACAAGGCGCAAAACCCCGTATGTTGAATGCTGAGTGTGCAGGACATACCCAACCCTTGGGCTGTGCGGCTCCAGGAATAGATGAAAGACTTATGTCATCATCACAGAAAGCTGCTGCTTTAACACACTTATCAGCAGATGCCTGTCAGTTTCTAATCACATTCCAGTTGTACATCTTTATATTCTGTACTTGGTAGAAGAGGCACTTAGCATGACTTCTTAGTTTGAAGTTTTGAAGGTCCACCTGGCTCTCACTACCTTTGCTAATCAATGTCTAACCAAGAGTACTTACTTTGAAAACACACAAGGGAAATCATTTTTTCCTCTTTTTATGTTTCAGGGAGAGACGTTTGCTTCAGCCTGCCCAGGTGTGTGACATTTTGAAGGGTGTCATTTTGGTCATGTGCTATTTCATGATGCACTATGTTGACTACTCCATGATGTACCACCTGATAAGGGGGCAGTCCGTCATCAAGCTCTACATTATCTACAACATGCTCGAGGTGAGCCCACAGTAGCACAGCACTGCCCAGGCTCACCAGAAAGTGCAGCTTCGGTTCTCCCAGTGTGGAAGATTCTTCAGGGGGTGAGGTGTTTTTCTCCCAACTCAAATAAAAGTGCTCCCTGTCTTTAATATGGGTTTGGTAACTTGGGGATCCTGTTACAGTGCTGACTCTGATTTTGTGGGCCACGGGCAGACCTGAAAGACTTGTGCTTCTCCTGGTGAGCTTCCAGGGCTTTGGGCCTTGGACTTAGGGAGCAGGCCATGGGGATCTTGTCTCCTGCAGTGTGCAGGGAAGCAGTTTGATGCCTGGATGTGTGTGAATCAGTACCCCCTAGAAAATGTACACTGTCAAAAGCTAAGACATTTGTTTTGCAAATTCATTGAAAATCCATGTGTACTTTTTACTAGAAAGTTAGCATGAAGTAAATGTTACCATTTTATATTTATGTATATGTATATACTAGAATATATCACTGTAATAGGTTTATATTTAAAATTAACTTGAAATTTTGTTTCTAAGAATTTAACATTTTTAATACAAAAATTATTTTAAAGCAGTTAACATGTAAAAATACTCATTTATACTAAAAAAAAGTTGAGCAGTTAAATGTTTGCTTTATAAAAGGTACTCTGCCTTAAAGGCAAAATCTATGTTTTTTAAATAGAAAACTATCCTAGATTTACATAATAAACTGCAAAGTTGAAGTTGCACTTTTCTGGACTGGAGGCAGGCCTCTCTCATGCCAGACAAGTGCCCTCGCCCTGTGCCACATCTCCACCCATCCATTCTACTTTTCAGAACCTGGTTTACTACCATTAGTAAGGTCTGCCTCCCAGGCCACCTGTGCAGATCGTTTTCCTAGTTAACTGGGCAGGCGGGTGATATGGGCAACAGCCCTGTCTGCTGCCCAACCATACAGAGATGGGCTTCCCATCAATTCACAGAAGCTGTGGGTCCAGGATGCTTTAAAACCACCCCAACTTCCTGCCTTCAGGCTTGCTGCCTGGGCCTTGCTTTGCTCCCTCAAGAAGCTTGCTGAGGGGTGACTGTAAGAGAAGTTTGTGAAACAAAGCAGTGGACTCTGCCCTCATAGAAAGAAAGGCCTAGGCCTCACTGCGCTTCTTGTAGCTGTTGCAGTGTTCACTGCTCTCACATCTGTGCCCTGCTAATGTCCTTTACTGTCCTCGTTCCTCTGGGATCACAGGCACAAGGACTTCTCCCTCACTCAGTAAGTGTGCTCCTCACTCTCAGCTGATCCAAGATGGTATTGTGCTTGTTATTAGAAAACAAAGCAGGAGGATCCATGAATTGCTGATTCTTGCTATTGATACTGCTTCATAGACTATGACTGAGAGTGTGGCTTACGTGTAGAGGATAAGAGTCCAGCCTCTAGGTCTAGAGCTCCTGGCTCCTTCTCTTAGTACCTGGTTATGGTAGACATGGCTTCTGGGTGTATAGTCCTCAATTTTTAGTGTATAAAGTAGAGATAGTAGGGAGATGATGAGGATTATGATGACACAGAGGCTTAGAACATTGTCAGACACATGCAGAGAGCATCCAGAAAGGTCCCTGTGTCTTAGGCAGTGTACACTTACTTGGCCCTTCCTGCATGCCAGGACCTTGAGCATTGAAGGCCCAAGAGGAGCAGGCCTGCTCTCTCCTGGAGTTTGTATTTCAGGTGGGAGGTAGATGGTAAACAAGGCTGTGATGGGACAGAACTGGTTAATGCGGTGCAGAACATGGGAACCACAGAGGCCACACAGCCTGGGAAGCTTTGTGAGCATGGTGTTCCAGCTGACTTCTGAAGACTGGCTAGGGTGCCTTCCTGTCTTCCTACTTGCGCCCCCCTGCTATGTGCGGTTTAAGGAGATCATACCCAGAAACACCTTTAGAAAGTAAATTTTCACATTATGTTCTGCTGTACTAAACTTCAAACACAGTGCACTGTTTATAGGTATGCAGAGTGAATCAAGTGATACATTCTGTCCTGAGGAATTCAAATTGGAATTCTGAATTTAAATGTAAAGTCTTAAAGCCAGAAGAACAATTTTAATATACCTGTTGTGCCAGTTGATACATTGTCAGTTTGAGAAGTTTAGAAGTTTAATTGACTCAGCAAGGAGCCAGGGTTCTTACTTTGTAAACATCCTCATCCTGTGGAAGAGGAGGGCTTGGGCACTGTGTGAGCTCTACACACCAGCCCAGGGTAGCCTGTGTAAAGTGTAAGGAAGGGAGAGAGGCTGGCTGGAGGCATAGCTGCCTTTGCTCTTGGGCTGTGTTCTGCAGCCAGGAATAGCTGCACACTGCCATGTGCCACGCTGCCTTGGAGCCAGCCAAGTGTGGACTGAAACTGCCACTATGTGTGAGCTGAATAAACCTTTCCTTCCTTAATTCTGGGTGTTGGGTATTTTGCCCCAGCAATAAGTGAAAAGTAACCGAGACACCTGCCCTCTGCCACCTCTTTGGCCAGTATCTCAGACTTTTTGTTACAAGCAGCTGATTAGACAAAGTCTAATCAGTTGAAATTACTGGAGCATTTAACATGTGCCAGAGAATAAAGAAATATGAATAAGTCAGTGAAGATCTTTTTCTTCATTAGTTTATCTAACCCTGTGATTTAAAAATCAGATTCCAGTCTCAAGGTACATCGGTTTGGGCCATATGTTTAAATGATCTATTAATGTACATCTCTGAAATCTCTCTCCATAGGTAGCTGACCGTCTGTTCTCGTCATTTGGACAGGATATACTGGACGCTCTGTACTGGACAGCCACAGAGCCTAAGGAAAGGAAGAGAGCCCACATCGGGGTGATTCCTCACTTCTTCATGGCTGTTCTCTATGTGTGTATCCTTTTAGGCTTCCTGGAAAGTCCAGCAGTCAGTGTGCAGTCTTCTGTATTTCACTTGGGTATCTTTCATAGAATTAAAAATGTGTGTGTATGTGTGTGCATCCTAAAGATTAATGTTCATCCTAAAGATTGATTTCAGTTCTGAGAAACTGCAATAGAATGTGAAATCAAGTTTAAAGAGCCATGTGCATGCTTTCATGATCTTTGGAACTGCTAGCAAACTGTTCTACTCTTGGTACAAACTTGCTATAAAGAAGGATTCTGTCATGCAAAGTGTATTTGTATGTACTTTGCATAGTAGAGCTATGTGACTTTTCCATACTTATAACTTTTGTTGAAGTTATCTTTATATGTGTGAACTCTTTGTTAGAATATTGGAGATAGTTTGTATGCATTGAGTACCTTTGGCTTAAAGCTTTTCTTTCAGAGTTCCTGTAGCTTCATTATCTATATGTATTTACCACATGTAAATATTTACACAAACATGTATGCCTACTCTCAAGTTCCATGTGATATCACAACAACACATAAGGTAAAGAACTATGTGAGAAAGTATCTACAGAAGCAGAAGCTTGTTTTAAAATTAGTGGAGTAAAACAGTTACCACTCTGAAGTACGAATTAACCATCCCAGGTGTTAACTGTATATAGCTCTGGAAGTCTTATAAAACAGAATCTTCATGTGCAGGCATTTCTGATTGCCTTTTAACTGAGAATTTAGAGAAGAAAATAACTTCCAGCTAACTTACTTTGTGTTTTCGCAAAGTTGAAACTATCTCAATTCACAATACATACTCTGAAGTCTGCTCTTTCAGTATTTACCATAGTTTATATATTTTTCAACAAACTTTTTGCCGCCCTGTTTCCCAAGCACTGTGCAAAGACCCAAGATACAGAAAGAGCAAAATAACTCTGTTATTTATCATATCAAATCTATGTAACTGCAGCTAACTCAGAAAGTATAAATGTAGTAAAATACTTAAGTAAAATGTGATTTAGAAAATTAATCACTTTTCCTATTATTTGTCTTCAGAATTTTATAGTATTACCCATTAATATTATGAAATCAAATTTAAGGGTTTTCCTTGACAGACTTTTAGTTTTGCATGCAATTCTTATAATGGTTCAAGCAACAACTCTCAATGTTGCTTTTAACTCTCACAACAAGTCACTGCTTACTATCATGATGTCTAACAATGTAAGTATGAGATCTCATTTTACATTCTAGGTTGTAAAACTGCTTCAGAAATAATACTACAGATGTATACTTTTTATTCTATATGTCATTTATTCTGCAGGAAATTTTATATGTAACCTCTCAACTTTTACCTGTTATAATGATAAAGATATTTCTGTTTACTATTCCAGTTTGTTGAAATTAAAGGAAGTGTTTTCAAGAAGTTTGAAAAGAACAATCTCTTTCAAATGTCAAATAGTGGTATGTACAATTAAATTCTGTTTGCAGCTCAAATTAAAATTAATTCAAAGTGGTTCTTGCCTTAAACATAAATGCTAAATTACATGATGATCAAAAATAATTGTTATTTTTCTAAAACAAAGTAATATTTGGTGAGAAGTTTTTCCAGCTACTAGTACTGAAGCATCTAGACGAAGGCTGCCCAGAAAATTTGACCTCACCCTCTCCCAAAAACTGAATTCAAAGTGGCTTATTACCATAAACATAAATGCTAAATTATAAAACTTTTAGAACAAAATGTAGAACATACTTACAACCTTTGGGTAGGAGAAAGGTTTTTGGAGGGGAGGGGTTTGAGCTGCTCACAGTGCAGCTCAGGCTGGCCTTAAACTCACTGTGTAGCCCAACTGGTCTTGACCTTGCGGTGAGTAGGATTACAGGCATGCGCCACTACATAGGACTCAGCAAAACACTTTTAGAGACTTCCCAGAAAACACTATGTGTAAGAAGAAGTAAAAGTTAGACTTCAAAATTAAAAACTTATGCTCATTAAAAATATTAAGAAAATGAAAAGGCAAGCAACACTACCAAAAGATTTAAATATTGATAGAACTCATCTGTTTTAATTGGAAGATTGGCATTTAACAAATCTCACCAAATTGGGTACATTTCATTATATATAATTTTTACTTCTATATTTGAAAAGGAACATAAGGTCATATAAAGCAAATGTTTTAGAACTATAGGCAATTTAAAAACTAGGCAAGGAATAATAAGAACAGATGGAAAATGAAGAATAAAGTCTGCACAGTGATAACCATTTAGAGACCGGACACTCAAGCTGCCCCTCAGAACCCACGTACTCCTCACAGACTGCTAGCGCTGCAGTTAAACCTGGATAGGGAGGTTTTAGTTTAGGAACAAACAACTTATACACTTAGCTCATGTGCAGGGAGGGAGGGTTCTCCATGCCTGCCATAACCCTCATGCCTTAGGGTCGTCACCATTGTCTGGGTGAGTCTGTATGCCATGCCGGACCCGGGCCTCCCATGCTGAAAGGCAGCTGGTACTGTCTTTCTGTGCTAACACTGATTTCCCAGTAAGTGTGTGGGACCAAGTGAGTGAATCTGAAATGTGAAAGGAGGGGAGGGAAAGGGGAAGGGAGCGTGCACAAAGGAAGTATTTTTTTGACAGCTTCAATAGTTTTTAACTATAAAATCTATTGATTCAGCTATAGGAACTTCCAAAGCATTTTCATTAATTTATATTAATGACCTGGCTTGAATAGATACCTTTTTGTAGGGCTAAACGAGGCATGTAAATTTCAAATGTTGAGTTTTTAGTCTTTGTATTGAGACCCTTAAAATTGTAAGCTGTGGTTTTTAAACTTATCATCATCATGTTGATATAACTAATATCTCTTCCATTCTTTTGTAAATAGGTCTTCCTAGTTACAACCTTTTTAGAAAGATTGAGTGTTTAATAGCTTAGATTTTAGACAGATTTTGAAAAACAGAAAATCAATCATGTTGATTAGGTATGTACATCAACCCTCAAGACAGCCAATGTATTTTGGCTTAACATGGTGCAATAAAGCATCTAAAATTTTGCTTTTTAAGTAAAATCGTTTATCTCACAACACAAAATGTTCTGCATTATACCCTTAAGTTTTATAAGAAATCACCAAGATAGCTTTTAAAATTGTTTCAAAGTAAGGAGAAAAAAAATCAGCCTTAGGCAGTGCCAACATTGCAGGTGATCCTTGTCCTGAGGTGAGGGATGAGACAGGAGCAGGGTCCCTGGCCCCCTGCATACTGCCAGGGCCACTGCTGAAGCTGCCCACAGGGGCTTCCACCTAACTGTCCTGGGCACTCTCTTGCTCCAGAGTTGAGCTGCCAAGTGCAGGGTGTGCAGTTCAGTACTGTGTGCTGGCTTAATGAGGAAGGTTTGGTTTGGAGGTTTTAGAGTAACTTTAATCCTTCTAGTGTTAGTTAGCTGACTGCAGTTTCTTTACAGGGATTACCTGAGTTTAAAACAGATTTTAATAATTTACCTTTTTGCACACCATTTTAATGTAAGCACCAATTGAATGTGAACCTAGAGAATTTTGGTTTGTATTCTTAATGAAAATTTTTACATAGTTTATTTTTTAATTTATTTGTATTTAAACTTTAAGAGTGAGAAATAGAAGCAAAAACAAATAGAAAAATGACATAAACAGGGTAACGTACAATAATACATATGTTACAGAAACATGAATAGCTAATTTTTTATATAGTTTTTTTAATCAGTTGGAAATCTGAGCAGTGCTCAGCGGATCCTTCAGGAGCTTTAATCCTCTTGACACAAAATCTTATACTTTTAGGAGATTTGAAGATTGTTAGAAAGAAATGGCACCCACTGCCCACTTAAACTGCAATTGGAAATTTGTTGAAGTATGGCTTCACTAGTGGTAATCTAGCAGGGAAAAGGAGTTCAATAACCTGAGTATCAGAAATATCTTAAAAGCATTAATCACTAGTGTTTGTGATTTCCTTGGAAAGAGAAAAACATTCCTTTCTATTTTGATAGGGGAAACTCGCAGTCTGAAAGATAACCAGGGACGTGTTCTCTGAAACCCAAGAATGAATTTTAGGAACAGTGGAGGTTAACAGCAGAATACATATTTTGCAAGTCACATAGCAAACAGACATGAATACAGAACAGGGGCTTTTCCTGTAGGGGGTTGGGGTTAGTGACTCTTTCTGGCTTTTTTAAAGTGATAGAGACCTATTTAGAATATCAGTCCCTGGTGTTTATCCTTAGGGAGGTATGCATTTGTTTGTCTTGAAGTCTGGCCCACAGCAGGAATGTCTTTCTTCCCCACAGTTGCAAGGTATCTAGTCTTCCTTTTTGTTTCCTTTGAGGGCCTAGCCCTGTCTGACTGCCTATAATATTTCAATGTAACTCAGCTGCCTATAGCAAAAGATGCAATTTTTAATATATATAAAGGTTCAGTCCTAATCAGTCCTTGCAGTACTGAAGATGAGATATGATATAAATATGTTCTTTGCACTATGTAATGAAAGTCTTATGAGAACTTTTTCAAGCTTGAGCTGTGCTTTAATAAGCTTAAATTTTAAGTAATATGTTTGGCCTCAGAATATATACATACAGTACCTAAATTTTTTTTAAATAAAAGCTAAATATACAAGAAGAAAACTTTTTCAAATAGTCACATTTTATTTTATAGTTAAGTTGAAAATGGATTCTTAAAAATATTTCAATGACTTATATTTCTTCACATCCATATTATAAAATTGCATTTATTACCAGAATGTCTATTAGTTTGTATCATATTTTAAAATAGTCTACAAAAATCTGTTTTGTCTTAAACATTCCCTAATAAGTGAGCTTTTTGCCCTTTTATCTATATCCTTAGAGATGAACTGACTGCAGCTGTACTCTTTGCTGGCAGCTGCCATGTGTCCCACAGTCAGACACGACTAATTCTAATGCTGCCCTTTTTTGTTGTTTTATTATATTAGAGTTCATACATGTTATTTGGCTTATTTCATATATATATATAGTATTCTAAATTTTTCAATGCAGTGTTATTCTAGATAAATAATATATTGAGCCAGTCTGGTATTACATATCTATACTTAATGGAAGGGTCACATATACATACATTTCTTTGTTAAGTTTGTAAATAAGTATGCAGAATTCCAGGGTTTGTTGAGAAACCTAATCCCATGAATTAAGGTCCATAGTTAACTATTGGTAGCACTTTGTGCCACATTTTAATGGAAATACCTTTGGGCAAACTTTTAACTTATTTTACTGATACTGCCTTTGAAATCACAAAATAAGTTGGACATGTGATGTGAAACTACTCAGAATAGGTGCACTTAAAAAGCCCATGTGGACTTCCCTTAGTGGAGGCTGCGCAAGGAGCAACTCCAAGATTGTGATTAGAGCAGCAGCCTGTGGCCGCTGGGCTTTGAAGGAGTGAACTTGCAGCCTAGGCTATCCCAGGCAGGAGCAAAGCTGCCCTGGGAAGGAGGCTTCCAGCAACTGCCTAGAAAAGGAAAGCGTGGGGAGGACAGAAACTGTGTAAAATAAGCATTTCTGCTGTGCTGCCTACTGTAATACGAAGAGTAAAGATGTGTGTTGGTTGTTTGCAAGCGCTGCAACATTTTCCATGAAGGGCTTGGCCATCATGGGTTTTGGTATCCATGAGAACCAGTGCCTCACAGATACTGAAAAGTGACTATATTTTTGCAAATGTTTACATAGGGAATAATAATTTAATCATGGTTTGCCAGTTTATTTATATGCACTAAATACTTATCTCTTTTTTAGATATTAAAGAAAGATTCACAAATTATGTCCTTTTGCTAATAGTGTGTTTAAGAAATATGGAACAATTTTCTTGGAATCCAGGTAACTAGCTCTTAACAAATACAATGTCTTGTGGTTTTACTCTTAAACCAAGTTATTCTTTCACATGAAGTAAATTAAGTACTACAGAAAATCCCAAATGACTGGCTGCCCCTGTGTCTGGGTGCTAGAGATCCTGTTTCAGGGGAAAGTATGGAGCTGGAGAGCAGGCTGTGTCATGTCCCTGGGTGTGCTCTGTGTGAAAAGCAGGGCCTGCCAACACCACAGCTCTGGCCTCTGTAATGGTGGCCTGCCATTCATTAGTGCCCAAACTCAGGCAGTTCGTTTTCGTTTTAGGGGTTGAGCGGAAGAATTTGTGCTCCTTTCTAACACTTACCTTCTACCTATTCTCCAACTATTTGTACTTTAACTATGGGTAAGTTAAAAAAAAAAAAATACAATGTAAGGGAGTATGTTTTAGAACTCACATGCATGTGTGAATCTATGAACAGGAAGTTGTCAGAAGTCATGTTTTCATCCATTCATTTGGCAGACATGCACAAGGCATGTGTGATGTGTCAGGCACCAGGTGAGGCAGGATGTGAAAGGTACCAACCATTGCAGGCTATTGGGAGGCTTAGGTAACTGTACATCCACATGAGCTAGAGGGAAAGTGATCACTTTCTCAGTATCTCCAGTCATCTACAAAGTTTTTGTATCTGAAATTGTTACACATCTTTATTCTTAAAGGACTATATCAACTGACACATTCCATTCTTAACTCTAGTACCACTGATGTTGTAGGTATCTGATACTTCTTGTTACTTTATTTTAATTAATGGCTTATTTTCAGACATGTAAAAAAGCAGAAACAGAAATGTAAAGAATTGCATGATCATGGAACTTTATTTCTGGAAGTTACTATCTTAGAGACCATAAGATCAAATGATCTTACAGTAGCATGAGCTCTAATCTGAGCATGTTCAAAAGCCTCCTGATTTTCTATCAGAAGCCTTTTCCTCCACATCTTGGTCCTTGTGTGCTTGGATTCCTTCAAGAACAGTGCCGTGACTGGTTCAGCTAGCAGCCCCCAGGAAAGGCAGGGTGGGCTTGTCCCTTTCTAGGAGCCCTTGTGGGATGGCCAGTCCCACTGAGGGACATAATATTTTCTCAGCCTTCCAATACCTGGATATTACACAGATAGGACCTTAAGTCTCCTTTGTCACTGCTGTGGCAAACAATGATATAAAAGGGGAACTCTGCTGATGAATTCATTCTTTCACTTTTTAGAGTTTTTTTTTTTTTTTTTTAATTTCTTCCATAAACCAAACTGCCATTTATGGAAGCTTTCCCTAGGTGCCCAGGGTAATTAATAACATAAAAATCATCCCATTAGTTTGCATGCCAAGGCATGTTATCTCATTTCCTTCACTGAAGTGCAGACACTTTGGATTACCCTCATTTTGTAGATGAGGAAGCTGTAATTTAGATGAGCAAGAAACTAGCCCAAGGTCAGTACACCTAGTGGCAGATTATTGAAAAAAGCCCCCAGTTTCCCAAACTCACTACCTTGGGACACTCAGAAGCTACTTACTGCCATCAGCAGGCACAGCCCAACCCCCAGCCACCCACAGCCTGAGTTGCTCTGGGTCCTTGTTAGTATTTCCAGACATCTTTTCTTGTTCTGGCCACTCTCACATCTTTCTCCAAGGTCCTAGGCCATAGTCTGTCATTATTTATTTAATCAGCTAGTTAGTAGTGAACTGACTTAAATACCGTAAAGGTGACTTAAATACCGTAAAGGTAAACAGACGTGTCAAGCTAAGTCTCCATGACAGTAAAATAAGTGATTGACCAGTATATTTAAATCACAGTGATCCAAGAAGCAAAACACTGCTCAGTTGACCTCAGCATGTCTCTGCTAGCTATTTACTGTCCCCTGAGACAGCTGTGGAATAAGGGCTTCCCTAATAGGAGAGTGTTGTTCTCACTGCTGTAGAGCACCACTTGAAGCCTGCAAAGTTCTGAATAAGATGGTCCTTTAACTGGGTAAAATGTGGCTTTTAATAAAGGCGGTAGTTCACTGAATCCTATTCTGTCAACTATTGAAAATATTATAGTTGTGTATTTTGGAGAATTCAGATGTCTGGTAGCTTATGATATATAGTCTGTTCACATTAAGTAATCTTACTGTCTCCCCTTTTTCCATACTTTGTAGATCATCTCTGGGTGCTGTTTCCAGATGTCTGTATGGTGGTTGCATCAGAGATAGCTGTGGATATTGTAAAGCATGCGTTTATCACCAAGTTCAATGATATTACTGCAGATGTATGTATTCCTAGAAGCAATTCAATGTTTACAATTTACCTGACTTCTTAATATCATAAAGTAGAATAATAATATTTGGTTTATTTCATTTATAAAAATATTTTAAAATCAGAAGTGTAATTTTAAGTTTCTACAAGTTATTACACTATTGAAAGTATGTTTTTCAGTATTAAATAATTCTAGAAATTCTTTGCATTTGCCTAAGCAGGCACTTAGTCCCCTGAACTATCTTGTGGCCCTTCTATTTAAAAGTTGAGGTTTATTTTGCTCCTTCTAGGTAGATAGAAGTCTACCTCAGCCAGTAGTTGACATTGAGATGTAATTAGCTCAAAATAATTAATTATATACCACTAGTATTGTCATCCTTTGTTTACATTTTAAAAATCATATGGTATTTCCTTTAAAAGTAAGACCACCAAGCCCAGGCGTAGTGGTGCATGCCTATAATCCCAGCACTTAGTAGGTTGAGGCAGTAGGCTCACAGTGAGTTCAAGGCCAGTCTGGACTACATAACAAGATGTTTCCTCAAAAAACAAAACAAAACTAGACCATCAAACCTTCTCTCTGGCCTGTCTCAGTGGCCAGCTCAGTGCACCTGGGACTGGGGCTGGCATGGCATGTGGTGCCAGGGATGGAACCCTGGTCCTTGCGTTTGCCTAAGCAGGACTCCTGAGTGATCCTGCCAACCCATCCTATTTAAAAGTTGAGGTTTATTTTTCTCCTTGTAGTTATAAATAGGTTCCTAAATTGTAGAAGACAAGAGCTGTCTGTTTTTTCTAGTAGAAATAC
The DNA here is from genome assembly GCA_004027165.1 of Ctenomys sociabilis. Classification (NCBI taxonomy): domain Eukaryota; kingdom Metazoa; phylum Chordata; class Mammalia; order Rodentia; family Ctenomyidae; genus Ctenomys; species Ctenomys sociabilis. Next base: position 83,865 of record PVKA01003416.1, read on the forward strand.
ATGAGAAACTGTGAAGGATTTCTTTTCCCTTGTAATCATATTCTCAAGAGGGTCCAGAAATAGATACTGAGGTTTGGGCTTGTTGTTCATGTAATAAGACATAGCAGCATTTCCCAGCACATTCCTCATTCCAGCTCAGTCCCGAAGTATCAGTTCAGCAGCCTTGTAGATTTTACTTTTAAAAGGGTTGCACCTTTAATAAAATTCTAATATTGTTTTAATTCCAAAGATTTAAAAAGTGATGCATCTGTAGTTGCTAATGATCATCATTTGCAAGGACATGATTCTCTATGTAGGAAACCCTAAAAACCCCACCAAAGTACTGCGGAACTTACCAAATTCAGAGTTGTAGCTATATATGAAGTCAGCACTCAGAAATCAGCCTTCCTGTACACATGTAACAAAGGCACCCCGAGAGAAGTTAGAGGAATGCCACCTTTCACAGTAGCACCCACAAAGTGAAAAGCCCATGAATCAATCCAGTGACAGAAGTAGATCCTCTACTTCTTTATATTTCAAAACTATAGCACACTGAAAATGGAGATTGAAACAGATATGAGAAGATGCAAAGTTCTCCCTTGCTCCTGGATAGGAAGAACCAATACAGAGAAAATGGCATAATTCTAAAATTGTTATACAGTTTGATGATTTCATTGAGTTTCTGAATGCTTTCACTGGGAAAAACACAATTTTATACATGTTTATAACACACTGATAATGTGAGTTCATTTTGTCCTTTGGCTTCCTCAATATAAAATGATGCCCTTTTCATAGGTTCTCAACACCTGACATCAAAATTAATAGACCCCATTCAGGGATTTCACACAGTTTTTAATGGAAATCACAATTTACAAGTAGCCTTATAAACTGCTATAGTAGTGCTACTGGGTTTCCTAACTCAGTTTTCTATCTTGCTAATTGTTAGTAAGCCACATTTCTAAAGCACCGTTATAGTTAGAAATACAATATTAATAACTTCTAGGCTTTTTATTTAATTTAAAATTTCAAAGAAGTTCTTTATTTAAGACACTACTTAAAATAGTCATTGTTCCCAAAACTCCGCAGATCATAGTCACTGAATATTTATTTTGCTACAAAGAGCAGTCTTTTTCTTAAGATCTTCTGACCATAACAGTTCAGGGGACTCGAGGCTGTATTATACAGGGAAGCAGAGAGACCATGTCCAGATGTCTGCTTGGTTTTAGAATCTGTTCTCATTTAATTATGAAACATTATATATTTGCACTAGATAATGTGTAGTATTTCTTATTTTCTGTAGGTCTACAGTGAATATAGAGCCAGCCTTGCTTTTGATCTTGTTAGCAGCCGACAAAAAAATGTGAGTATTTTATCAAAGAAATAGACTGAAATTAACTAAACAGTGGTTGAATTTAGCAAAGAATATTAATAAAGGAAAACTTAAGTTTTCTATCCATTTCTGTAGTACACGTTAAGTATTCACACAATGACATTATATAATGTGTGGTATTTGCATAATAGTTCCAGTTCCACTGTTGTATATTCAAAGCATCTTGTGAATTGTTAAGATTTCCACAAAATTTTAATGTTCTACGCCTCAGTGGCTTAGAACATTTGCTGGTGTTGAGTGAATGTGCGCATTCTAGGTGCTAGCTGATACCTCCAACCCTGAATCTGTCTCCTTCTGCAGGCGTACACTGACTACAGCGATTCCGTGGCTCGGAGGATGGGCTTTATTCCTCTCCCATTGGCTGTTCTAGTAAGTCCACACTGGGATATTTTTAAAGGCGATAATCATCATTATAGAACATTAATAAATGGATGATCAGTAAGATTATTTTAAAAGGACTTAAGGTAAATTAAGTTAAAAGTAAATACCATGGAAGGAAACTTTGCTTTAAGTTACAGCATTATCCTATTAGGATATTCCCTTGGCCATCCAGTAGCCAAAGGGATACTGAAGAATTGTTCATGTAAATAGCTTTCCTAGCAGTCAGAAAACACTTGCTTACTCATTTGGCAAAGATTTCTTTAAATGGATATACTTGGTAATAAGTGTAAGGTGTCCCCCAGAAAGCAGAGTGGTGGAGATGTACATTAACTCAGTATTTCTAGGTGCCAGTTTGACAGGATTGTGCTTCCATGCAGTTACTCCAGTTCTAGGAATTTCTTAGGAGGAACTTATGGTAAAAGACACACAATGACTGGTGGCCAAGTGTAAGCACCGTGGTGGTATTTACAGCAAAAAGTTGAACGCAAGTCTGTAAAAACAAAGATGCCCTTGGTGTCTACTAAAGTGCCACTGTCACGGTTCTTTCCAAGATTTTTACATTGAAAATTCTACTGCTATGTTCTAAACATAACATTTTTTAAAATAAAAATATTCCTGAAATTTAAATCAGCCCAAGAAAAGTCTCTCACCTTCAGATGCCACATTTGAGTGTTCTCAGAACAGCCTTGGGGATATTTACAAGCCGCATCAGCCTGTAGTCCTGTTAATTAAGATTTGGTGGCTGCACCAGGATGACTGGCATGTGTCCGTGATCTGGCACTCTGGATGCCGAGACAGGAGGGTCGCAAGCTCGAGCACAGCCTGGACTATATATTGAAGAGCTGGTGATGGTGTGTGCATGCAATTTTATCCCTCCTGGATTGTCTGTTCTTGCATCAAAACAAACCATCTTTTTATCAAGCATCCAAAGCTCTGCTATAGAAGCAGCGTGGTGCAAGTCAACTAAAAAGTGTCTAAGGACGTTGGCTGTAGAACACACCAGCTCTCTATTGGGCCAGCTTGCCTGACTTTTTTGGATGATGGATTATCAATAAGTTTAATGTTACTTAATTTTTAGTGTCACTTTCCAACCAACCATATCCTGACTATTTGCAGTTATATTAATAGCTTATATAATCTTGTAGTAATATAGGTTGCTTTTGCTTGGGTAAAATTTTAGAAAAATACAGAATTTTAAAGAGTAAAATTTTGTATTAAATATTGAAGACATTGGTAGAATATTAAATGTTTCTACATTTGTTTTCTGCAATTGAAAATATGATACATTAAGGGTTGGCCAGATAGCTCAGTGGACTAAAGCACCTGCTTAGGTAAAGCACCGTGGCTGAGGCTTGATCCCCAGAATGCCATGCCAGCCCTGTCCTCAGAGCACACTAAGATGGCGATTGACACTGGTCACCTATAATCTCAGCACTTGAGAGGCTGAAAACAAGGAATCACTATGAGTCCCATCTACATGGTGAGACCCTGAACACCCTGTAGACCCTGCACCGAATATATAAAAAAAAGAAAATAAGATACATTCAGTTGTGAGGATAGAGCTAGATTGCCTGATTGATTTTTTTTTTTTTTTTTTTAAGCATTGGTTTAATATACATTCATTTTTCCCTACTGGAGTCTGTCGATTATATCAGTTTTCTCAGAGAATGTTGAAACTTGAAATACACAGTAGTCCATTCCCCCACCTCATTTCAAGTGTTCTTTTATTAAAAGAATTTCTTCAAAAATCTATTAAAATTTAAGGCACCCTATATGGCTTTTCCATGTAGTAGTAACACTGTGAGTAGAGCAGCTCTTGTCCCCAGGTCCCCCCATCCTCCAGAGCTCAGCACAGAGGCACGGCCATGCTTGTATCAACATTTGCCCATGACGGGTGTCACCAGACTGATTCCATAGACTTCCAAGGACTGTGCTGTCACTCCTTTTTGTAAAAAGGATGACATGAGTATTCTGCCATAATTATCTGAAAGTGACAGAAGTTTTTTGACTTTTAAACAATTAAATTTTAATAGTGTTTAGTTTTATTAAGTAGCAAAAACCATCCAAGGATAAAAGGAGAAATGAGGGAAACACCAGTTGCTTCCAGCTCTGCTGGGGACATGTGTAACAGTGAGTCTATTTGTCCTTTCTGGAAGATACTTTCTTGTACTGTGAGCTGCATCCTGAGTCCAGCTGCATCCTGGTTTTCCTTAGCAAACCAGGTCCTGTCTGAGTATTTCTTATGTAGGTGGGCTTTGATGCAAACTGCTACCTCCAGAATTCTATGTACTGTCTGAGTGTGGTAAAGGCCACACATGTGGCCTGAGATGCCAAAAACATCAGTGAGAAATCTTGTGTTTAACAGCGATTAACTGTGTGGTTGTGTGTTTTGGTTTGTTTCTGGCTAGCTCATCAGAGTTGTAACAAGTTCAATTAAAGTACAAGGAATCCTGTCCTATGCCTGTGTCATACTCTTCTATTTTGGGTAAGATCGACTATTCTTCATATATTTTTAATTTTAGAGTATAAATATAAGATGTATTGGAACTTAATAGCACCTAAATCTCTGTATACTCTGTATGCTTTAACTCTTAATGCATTTTTTATTTTAAATCACTGTTTTGTTTTGTTTTTTTGCTTAAGATTTTATTTTTTCCTAAAAGAAGCTATTGTAGTCAATATTCTTCTGTCTAAAAGCGTCTTTGACCTTCTGAGATGTTTGCACATCTAATTATATAGACCCCTCGAGGCCTGTGTCAGACCACCCCAGAGGATGCAGAACTGTAGTGTCTCTACCCATAGCATGCGAAACTTCACCTTCACATCTGTGGCATTGAGTGGCTTCTGTTCTAGTTCAGGGAGACAGTCAAGAACTGGATAACTGAAATATTTAAGATAGCTGTAAATAATGAAAAGAAAATAACAACATATATCGGTAGTTTTGCCATTGTCAGTTTTCTTCAGCTGTAAACTGATAGTACAGGCAGACCTGCCTTTCTTCAGATTATCTTACTGTAGGAGACAGCGAAGCTAGATCTCACTGTGGCTTGAGGGAGGCGTGGTAGTTAGCACTGGGAAAGGTTGAGCTGAGCCAGGGCTCATACATGAACTCAGAGGGAGGATTGGGGCAGGAATGAACAGAACAGAGCAGCTTCGGCTCAGCTTCCCTTAAAGTCATGCCTGGAGTGAGGTCTTGTGTCACGCCCTCTATGCAGTTCCAGTTCCATGAGGTATTTGCTGTTCTCCTGGCCCTGCATGCCACTGGCACACAGCAGGTGCTCAGTTTGTCGAAGCTACCAGAGCAGTTACTTCTCGTTGTCTGGATGCTTCTTCAAGCACTTTGTGTTGGGGCTGTGCCTCCCATGCCTGCTACAGTGCTGTGTGCAGGCTCTGTTGATGGCAGTGATGCCCACAGAAAAGGGTAGCTCTAATCTGATGCATTTCCATCCATGTGGACACATAGTCTGGTTTCTGTTGTTAATAATACAGTGCTACACAGGGTTAGGCTATGAAAAAAGATACCTGTTTGACTCATGGTCCTAGTCTATGATGAAGGAACCACTTGTGGTTGCACCTTCTCGCTGGCAGAGTCCAGACAGTGAGCATATTGCAGCCCTGGCATGAGATCCCAGGAAAGCACACCAGGCCCTGCACCCAGGCTTTGACAGCAGGCCCCTCAACGGTCACTCACTGGCTGCAGATCCACTCACTTCTTCACTCCCAAATGGGAATTCAATGTCTGCATGACCTTTGGTGGAACCATGGCCTTTGGTCCTTCGCACTGTACTGTATTTATCACATGGAATTCCCAAATGTTTCCCATCTTGCCTTAGCAAGCTAATTGTTACAGCACTTTCATATATAAATGAACCGGGAAGTGAGGCGTGCATGTACCATCCCTGGCAGCCTCTGTAGTTGACTCTGCCTGAGCACAGTTCATCAAACATTATGCAGTTTCATTTGAACTAGTAGTGCCATCTACCCAGTGTCACCTCTCCTCCCACAGTGCAGCTAGGCCCCTGTGCCCACCCTCTCCACATCCTACTCCTTGTGGCTCTGAGTAATTCCCAAATTATTCTCTCCTTCTTCACAGACTTTCTCAAAACCACTTGGCCTCGTGGCCTTCATTTTTTCATGAATCCTGACAGCATTGCCACCCTACTTCTACCACTCTGGCCATGGAGGAGGGAGCCTGGATGCAGCTACTCTGCACACACCCCACAGTACCCACACACCTAGGGGGTCCGAGGTCACCAGAGAGAAGCTGGCGAGTGCCCTGCCCTGATGTCACTGACATTCTAGGGACTAAGTAGATGTTAGCTAGAAAAGTAATTGCTTTACATCCAGGCGTGGTGGTGCATGCCTGTAATCCCAGCACTTGGGAAGCTGACACAGGAGGATTATTGTGAGTTCGAGACCAGCCTGAGCTACAAAAGTGAGTTTGAGGCCAGCTTGAACTGCACAGTGAGATCCTGTCTCCAAAAAAAGACAAAAAAAAAAAAAAAAAAAAGTAATTGCTTCTCAATGACGGGTGGTTGTGTTAGGAAGGAAGCATGGGAAGGAACATGAGGGAAGGTACCTGGAATCCTGAACTGCTGTCTGGGGAGGGTGGGCAGGGTGGGTTCCCGCCTAGGAAGGTGGGCTCAGCAGAGGGGACCCCTGGACCCAGGCCCAATAGGGGCCTTGAGGCACAGGAGGGGATTGCGCAGGGGCGGCGGGCCACCACCCCTTCTTCCCTTGTACTCTGACTGGCACTGGAGGTCTCCAGTTTAAGTTCACTATTGTGTTCTGTATTCAGAGCATAAGCAAGACGTCCATGACAGTTTGTTCCTCCAGAACTTTTGTCAGATTTACATCATGTGCCTCAAAACATGGACCATCTTTTAACCCCAAATTCTACTTCCATAAGTATAGGTGTCTACAGTTTACCTTAATTAAGGACACTCAAATTTGACATAAATGTTCTTAATTAGAAACTTAATAAAAGCAAAATATGGAATCTAAGGAAGTAGGGCCTGGTTGGGGTTTTGGTATATGATGACCCTAAATTAAACATAATTTTCCCCTTTTTCTCTTCTTTTTATGGTACTGGAGATCAAACCCACAGTATTTGCACTTAGCTTCACTGTCAGCCCTTTTACTTTGATGTGGGATCCAAATTTATTTGGGGATTGGGTCAATTTTACTTTGAGATGGATTCTACATCCTTAAGTTGCCCAGGTTGGGCCCACACTTGGGATCCTCTTGCCTCAGCCTCCTAGAGTGCTGGGATTTCAGGTATATACCCCCATGCCCAAGTCCACTTACAATAATGCCTTTCACTGAACAGCTTTAACTGACATGTAAAGACCTTCACAATATGTTAATTACTGCAGTAGGATGTGGCTGGCATCAACTGTAGGGAGAGAGCCAGTGTGCTAACACCTCCCTGCGAAGGAGGGAGGCTACTCCGAGCACCTTGCCCAGCCTCTCTGCTGCTGGCTTTGCTGGCAGGAACCTGCCCAGGTACTGCAGGAACCGAGAAGGCCCTTGGCCCTGGGGCCCAGGCCTCCCAGTATGTTCCCTCCTCCTGCCTGCAGCAGACCCCACACTGCGCTGTAGGGAACAGGGTGATGACAGCGCCAGGGATTATCAGCTGGTATGGAATGAGATGCTGTATCCTCAGCTTTTTTACTTAATCTGTATGTACCAAATGTGGATTTTGTAGTAAGAGAACAAGTGTTGGGTAATTAGTTAGCAGGAGAAATTCTACTGGTATAGTTTCCTATGAGAACTTATGAATTTATCAGAAGTTTTCCCTCTTGATAAAAAAGCCCAGGGAGCAGAGGCTCTGTGCGAGGAGCGGGTGCCTTTCAGTCTGGGTGCCCTGACTCTGCCCTCTTCTCCTGCACCCCGCACCGTCTCATCTGCCTGCCAGCCAGTAGGAGAGGGTACACATGAGTAGGGTGAACTGCAGCAGTGCCTGTTTCTGTTTCTTGTTTTAGGTTGATATCCCTGAAAATACTTAACAGCATTGTGCTATTGGGGAAGTCGTGCCAGTATGTGAAGGAAGCCAAAATGGAAGAAAAGCTGCGTAACCCTCCCCCGGCCAGCACTCCTGGCAAGCCCTCCAGCACACCCCAGAGCAAATGTAAATCCTCACAAGGTATGTCATGTTCTTTCTGGTGCGTTCCTGAACCATTTTCTAGTTAGCTGTCTGAACTCTTTCTGATGAAAATCACCTCTCCATCAGTAGCCGTGCTGCAGAGCTTTGGTTTCACTTCACCTGCTGTGTGCACATTTTAGTTGTCATTGTGAGTGCACATGAGAGTGCAGGAATTTCTGCATTTGTACCTCTGTTGATCGGATGGGTGTGGAGCATTGGTCACAGGCCAGGGACAGGGTAGTGCAACTGCTCGGGCAGCATCCTCTGGACATCTGGAGGCAGGAATTAGCAAGCATGTACCATGCCCAGTGAGGCTGAGCAGCTGGGCAGGGCTGAAAGGAAGGCAGGGTGGGGAATGGGGACCCCTGCTGTGGAGGGGGCACTGCTTGGTGTCCTGGAGAACAGAAAAGGCCAGGGGCCTTTTGCAGGACCCTGGAGAGAGGCACTAGGTGGGGACTGTGGGGCCACAGAGAGCTGCTGGTCACATAGGGACCTGCAGGCCATCCTGAGGACCTTGGCTTTGGCTCGGACTGTGACAGCTACAGGGCAGAGAATGCAGGAGCCACAAGAGGTTATGGGGTCTGCACAGTGTCCTGCTCAGGCCCTGGGGGAATGGCAGGGACCTGGGGAATCTGCCTACTTCAGCAGCCAGCAAGGCTGCAGCAGGAAAGACAGGCCAGATTCTGAGTGGGTCTAGAAGATCTGGTAATTTGGGTTTGCTGGTGGTAAGGTGGTGCAGGATAGGGAAGAAAACATCTCATGACTGTTAGTATGGAGCTGCCGTGTGCTGGGTCTCAGAGGAAACGCTGTGTCAGGTCATGTGAATGGTGGCTTCAGGGCCTCCTTTCCAAAGGTTAGATGGCATAGTGGGAACCTGGCAGGCAATGAAGGAAAGGGCAGGAGAGTATCCCCAAGGTGACCATGCCTGAAGCACTACATTGGAAGGGGGAGAACAGGGAGAGGTAAAGACAGGTGAGCCAGAAAGGCCCTGAGCACAGGGCAGAGCCAGGTCACCCCTGCAGCCTGAGAAGTGCCCAAGGCAGAGCTTGCCATGACTGGTGGGAGGAGACTTGAGCTGCACCCAAGTTTCCAGTGAAACAAGGGCCGGGCTTGTTCTGTGTGCTTTCCCTGAAGCTAAAATAAAGTGAGGTTAAACATTGCAGATATAGATATATTTTTGTTTTCATGTATTCCATACAGGGTCTCACTGCACAGATTGGATTCATAGTGATCCTTCTGTTTTCAGCCTCCCAAATGCTGGGGCTACAGGGATGTGCCACCATGCCGAGTCCCATGCCCTCAATCACCATCTCAGCACACCCAGCTTGGTATGCCAGGAACCAAACCCTGGTCCCTGCATCTGCCTAAGCAGGCTCTTTAATCCACTGAGCTATCTGACCAGCCCAGGTTTCTCATTATAAAGAGCATATAAGTACTGTTCATGAAGTAGAGCTTGCGTGTTGGTCCATGTGTGGTGTGATTTATATGAAGACATTGGCAAGTACCATGCTCACTTTCAGGAGTCAGACGAGACTGGCGCTTTGAAACATATGCTGCAGTATAGAACCGGGACTCCTGTACCAGGGAACACACTTAGGGCACATGGTTGAGAGGGATGTCTTGCAGGTCAGGAGACCAAGCCTGGAGGATATTGGGGTAAGGTGGGAGGATCCTCAGGACAGTGTTACATTTACCACATTCCAAACCAGGAAGCAGCAGAATCCCCAGGAGACAGATGTGGTCATGGCCTCCTCAGTGCCATTGGTTTCAGCAGCATGCACATGTGCAGAGCTCAAGCTGTGCATTCTAAGCAAATGCAGTGAGCCTCACTTCACCTGTGGCTCACCAAAGCTGCACTGTGAAGGACTAAATGCACAGTTCAGAGGTTTGTCAGTGCAGGTCCTGCTAAACTCTCCCAAAGGCCAGGCCCAGATTCCTGTGGCCTGAAATAAATACTGGGCATTTAGTTTAGTTGTTTTTCCCTCTGATGTGGACTTCAGAAGTAGTGAGGTAAGACCAAGTCTTGCTGAAGTGACTGTAAGTAAGAGGTGCAGAGCATTAGCACTGGCCCGGGGCCTGAGGGAAGAGCTGATGCTGGTTTCAGGTCTGGTTAGTCTTTCAGAACTGGATGCTGGCACTGCTGTGTGATACGCCACAACCTCCTGTACAGTTCTGAGCACACACGCAGTGCAGCCATGCTGCCTGTGGCCTGCATTTGTCCATTTGTTGTTTTCTCCTAAGAGGGAGGATAATGGGCCCTTCCCTTGGTACTGCTGCTGTGCGGTGCTGCTGCGCAGCTGTGCTCTGCAGTGGGGGACATCGTCTCTGACTCAGTGGATCTCCTTCCCCACAGGGCTCTCCATGGAAGAAAACCTGTCTGCTTCAGTCAGCAGCCAGCCTGTTCACCAGAAGGAGAATGTCCCACCACTGCTGGTGACGAGCAGCTCTGACCAGTTTCTCACAACTCCAGATGGTGATGAGAAGGACATAACGCAAGAGAACTCTGAACTGAAACACAGATCCTCAAAGAAAGATTTGCTAGAAATAGACAGGTTCACAATTTGTGGAAACCGAATTGACTGACACCTGTGGCTGTGTCCCAAGGCTGCTGGCCCTAGGCAACCTCTGTGTGCTGCCAGGACAGACTGAGCTGAAAATGGCACTTAAATATTTATTTAAAAACTTAAATTATTAACAGCAAGCAAATCTGAATCTATCTCTTCCAATTATGTGGTCTGGCTGAAGGTCAGATCGCAGAACAGCAGTGGCCTCGGCCTTGACTCTTGGCAGTGGGGCGATGGTGCAGCATGGCCCGGCAGCCGCAGTGGGGTGCCACAGTGGAGCACTCCCTGCCCAGGCGGAGCGTCCAGAGCTCCTGGTCAGCCTGGACTCCGGAGCAGCATGCTTTGGTCCTGGCCTCTTCAGTATGAGGATGTACTTGGGAAACTGTGAAGCTTCTGCCATAAATTACCTGTCCACTCATGCTGTTTTCACAAGCAATTTTCAAACTTTACTTCATCTGCCAAAGCATTAAAAAAAAATTAAACATAAGATAATGTTCTCACCACCAGAATCATCCTTGAAGAAATATCTGAATGAATCAGAATAAAAGGCTACCTTAAACAAGATATAATAAATAGTAGCATTTTATAGAAAATTTTTAAAAAGCCCTAAGCCAGTTCATTTATTTAAAAGAAAAGAAATTAAGGTTATTCACCACTGAGAAAATATTTCATTTTTTTTCAGTTTACTTTTTAAAGCAAAATGTGAGTTATGTGACATTTACTTGCAGCAGATAAAGTAGGAATTTCCTTATAGAAAAGCATTCTATAATTGAAAAAACAGAACAGTGTTAACTTTAAGGTATAGATAACTGGATTTGCTTTATAATTAATTGCTTCATCAGTTACAGCTAAAGGATTGGGTTTTGCATAGGCTGAGAAATCAAAACTGTCTATTTAAACTGGATTTTTAAAGTAAGTATAAAAAATTCAAAACTGTCTAATTTAACTGGATCTTTAAAGTAAGTTTTAGATATTCCAAGTGGAGTGGGCAACACCATCTTTCCTGGGCATATAAAGTGCATTCCTCCTCCTCTGGACGTCACCAGGAGCCCGTGCCCCAGGGAGGTCTGTATCCTGCACAGGGTGGGGACAGCGGGCAAAGCTCATATGGACGTGCTCACAGCGTTTGGAGCGTGCAGACACCCGTGGTCAAGGCACTGCGTGTAGGTGTTGGTACAGCAGCCCCGGGTGCTCTTTCTTTTTGCTTGAGATACAGATTCCACATCTGCCTTGGCACTGCTTCAGGGCCTTGTAAAGCAAGGGATCTCCACCCCATCTGATCCCAAGAATCTTGCATTTCTGTAAAAATTGTGGCACTGCTGGCCTCAGAATTGACCCGAAGGCAATACTGGTGGATTTATTTCTCTTGGTGTTTTAACTGGGCAGTTCAGCCCTCATGAGAAAGTTACGGGTTTCTCTATGGAGAATGCTGGTGGTAAGTGCTATCTATCTCCTGGGGAAAGTACAAACCAAGCTTTAATGCTTTGGCTTGTTCATTAGAAATACAAAAGTGAATTTTAACATTTTGCACTAAAGAAATTTGAAGATCAATGTCAAAGATATTGTATAGAAATGCTTTGTGAAACCAGGAAATGTTAAGTTAAAATGTAATATTTTACTTGCTTTATATACAGTTCATCCCCTACCACCCCTCATTTAAAAAATACTCTTTGGCCATCTCCTTTTCACCAGCAAAAGGAACATTGTTTTTGGTGAATAGGGATAGTTTGGAGAAGGGTTTGCCAAACACAGCCCTGCTCAGAACAAGAACATGGTTGGGTATCTCTTTAAGTTCCGCTTGAATTATTATCCTGTTATAGTGCTGTCATTTTCAGAAGATTTTCATTTCCTTCACAGATGCTGTCGGGAGTGTGGGATGACACTCATTTCTTCTGTCATAATGGCATTCAGTACTAATTTTATAAGTGCATCTTGTGTGAATTCAATAAATTCAATTTTGTAATCTTTTTTAAAAAGGTCATTGAATTTATTTTGGTTTACTGTTGTTTGGGTGGCATAGATTTCCCACACCATAATAAGAATTTGTTTTTCACTCACAAATGAATGGATCTTAATTTGAACTATTCTTTTGTTCTCAATGGTGGCAAAGCATTCACTGCTGTCGGGTAGCCTGGGACTTCATCATAGATGTCTCAGTACCTCTCAGCACCAGTCTTTACATTCTCAAGTGTTGTGATGTATTCAGTAGAGGATCTCACTGTGCCACCCCCACTCCTAGGGATCCTCCTGCTTCCAGCCTCCACAGCACTGAGATTGCAGGTGTGCACCACCATGCCTGGTCTGTGGGACCAGCGAGGCATGTGGTGCTGGGGATCAAACCCAGATCCCTGCGCTTGCTTAAGCAGGCGCTTAGTTCACTGAGCTATCTCGCCAGCCTCACATTATCAAATGTTTTGCATGCCACATAATGTGCTTTGCACAGCTAACAGCCAAGTTCCAAATGTGTTTTATTGGCAGTGTTTTATGGCTGCGGCTGGGGAAGAAAAGCAGAAATGGTGGGGGTGCTTTATTAACTCTGAAAATACTGAGAGGATGAGGACAGGGAGAGGGGAGGATGAGACTATGCACTTTTGCTAGGGGCGAACTGTGAGGGGTGGGTTCAGTGACATGGAAGCAGCTGACTGGAAGCTCCCTGTGCAGGCCTTAGAAAGGTAAAAGGAAGTTGTACCCAGGGCTGCAGTGGGGAAGGAGGAGGAAGTGGTCATTGGGAAGATGATCTGTTGTTTTGGGGATTCAGCCATGTTGGATCAGGGCCATAATGTAGCAGTTTATACTCTGGCTGGAACCCCTCACCAATGTTTTGGTATTTATTTTTTGAAAGAATTAAATTAAGGCAAAACAAGAGTTAGTTACTAGCTTTTCCTTCAGAATCAAAGTTGAAGCTCCACATTCATGAGTTTGTCCAAGCTGCCCTAGGGCCTTGGGTCAAGCACCGAGACTTCATTCCCCAGTGGCATGGGTGCTCTTCAGAATCTGTCCCTTCACCTCTGTTGACTGTGGGGGTGGGGGAGATGAGTTTAGAGCAATTTTAAGTCACTCTATTTGGATATGTTTGGATTTCATGTATTTATTTTTCCCACAAAAGAGTTAGGCACCCCCTCTGCGTGGAACTGCTGGAAGTGGGAGATCAGCAAGGGGTGAGGTCCCGCCCTCAGGACAGCAGCCAGCCTGGGCACTGTGTTGGAGAGTGACATGGTGTCAGCCAGATGATCTCCCAGGCTTCCAGCTCTAAAGGAAATACAGCTCTGACGTTTTTTATGGAAAATTGATTCCTTTTTTCCTTGTTTGCCCAAAGTAAGATTCTGAGGCCATTTTACAGTGCTTCTATCAAGTAGAAACTGCTGGTTGTCCACTAGGATACTCTGCTTTCCTGGACCAGCAGCACTGTCTCCTGGGAATAGTCTGTAACTGCCTGCTGATGTAGTTAACAGGGTTCACTAAAGGGACCCTAGCTAGAAGCCCCACTCTCTAGATCTGGACCTCAGAATTATAAGCCCAACCCAGTGTGTTCATGCATGCCTATTATCCCAGCCCTCAGGAGGCTGAGGGAGGAGGATTGTTCCAAGTTCCAGACTAGCTTGCATTACAAAAGTGAGCTCAAGGCCAGCCTGAATGTCACAGTGAGACTTTGTCTGGAAAAAAAAGATAGGCCCAAACACTCATCTCCGCCTACTTATTCTAAGGCAAAGACTGGATAGACAAATAGAATTTGAGATTCAGGAATTTTCTAGCAGCTGCTTACACATCATTGAAAATCTGCGTTTCATTCCTGAAGACCAGGCAGCAAGATAGAGACCAAGCAGAGTGGGCACCAAGAACTCCAGGACTTCCTCAGATCCCTATGCTCCTCCTAGTGTGTCCTCAGTGCAATAGCCCCATCCCCAGGTCCCAGAGCCTTTCAGATGAATCCTACAGATTGCAGACACAGTAGAGCAAGAGACCACAGACAGTCCAGAGCCATAAGTTGAAAGAGCATTGGATGATCACACAACACATGGTATGATTGAGCATGGACTCTCTGCAAGACTCACCCATCCATGTGGAGCAGGCCAGGCAGGACCCACCACAAGCAGGTCCCACTCGTGGTCCAGTGAGCACAGATAACACAGCTCAGTGCTCGAGCAGTGACCCGTGCTAGATGGGAGATGCGAATGCGGTAAGGACTTCCTTGCCCCTGTGGTCAGGGAAGGTCACTAGAGGTGACATGGGTGAAGAGATGAGCTAGAAGGAACCTTGTCCAGTCAGAGACTTGCACATGCAGAGCTCTTGAGCTGGGTGGGTCAGCAGCAGAGAGCTGTCTGAAGAGGTTATGGGAGCCAGGCCAATAGGGGCAACTTGTGGGTAATGGAACTGCAGGTCAGCAAGATAGGAATTAGGAGGCTGCTGGTCCAGGAACCAGGAGGACCACAGATCACAAAGCCACAGTGGAATTGGGAGCAGGAAGGAGCCACCTGGGCTCAGATGTGCGGTCACACCAGGCCAGTGCAGGAGCCTCCAGCCCAGCCTGGGCAAAGTTCAGGCACCTGCATGCTGCAGAAGTGAGACAGGAGTCTACACGTATCCATCCCTTGTTCAACAGTATCCATCCCTTCTTCAGCTGACACCACTGAGGAGACGAGGCCCACATCTGTCCAATTTTGTTTCTCTTCTGTTGATTACAGTGGTGGACACTCCTCACATCTGCCCCTCTATTGATCTGATTCCCAGAGCCATGCTGCCCCCCACCCCCACAGGCCTTTTAGGGAGGATGGAAGGAATAAGTCTGTGAGCCTGTGCCCGGAAGCCAAGTATCAGGCAGGGCTCGCTCCTCACAGGAACAGACACCTGGGTCAGGCAGAGGCTGTTAGTAAGATGAAGTCAAGTCGTGAGCATTCACACACTGCTCCTGTTTCAGCCATCTTTCTGTCACTCAAAATACTCAACTCATGAAAATGTAGAACAAAAAAGGAAGGGGAAAAAGTCATGTATGTATGTACATAGGGTAGCCCAGATGAATGTACTACTAATTTCTGTTTTGCAAAGGTAGTAGTTAATGCTTAAAATTTTTATCCTTACCAATTTTGCATCTGTAATCTGAGTAACTACTTTGAAGACAACAATGTGCCATATAACCACCATTGTTGAGTACCGATCTTGGTTATTTGTGTGTGTGTGTGTGGTTTCTAATGTCTCATCTATTTTTTTCTATTCTTTTTAAAGTAGAAGAAAATGTGCAAGTGAGATGCCCCACACCAATAACTCCAGCCACTCAGGAAAGTGGGGCAGGATGATCGCAAGTTGGAGGCCAGGCTGGGCAACCCAGCAAGATCTTATCTCAAAAAAAAAGAAGTCTAGAGGGAGCCGGGGAGATGACTCAGTGGAATAAGTGCTTCCCTGGCAAGTGCAAGGGCCTGAGTTCAATCCCCAGTTCCACCAAAAATAATAATAATAATAATAAGTCTAGGGGTGTGGCTCAGTTTTAAGAGCTTGTATAACATGCAAAGAAGGAAAAAAATGAGGGGAAAAAAGGAAGGAAAGAATGGTGCGTGGGGAGAGAGAAAGGAGAGGTAGTAGAGTCCCCCATACAGGCTTCAAGAGCACAGCCCCAGGACCTAAAAGCCTCCTCCTAAGCCCCACCCCCTCAAGGTTCTTCCTGATGCAGCCATATAGGGGACCCAGCCTTCAACACATGGGCTTTCAGGAGTGATTTGAGATCCAAATGACGGCACCCATCTTTAAAAACTACAGCAGGAAAGAATATGACCTTCCCTTGTGACACAGTTGACATAAGCACAATTTCATTTCTCTGAAGTATCAGTTCCAAAATGACCTAGGTCCTAGGATAGTGGAATGTTCATCCTGAAGCAGCTCTAACAGAGCATCCAACCACTCTTCAGAGCAGGCTGCATGGGCCCCACAGCCTGATCAGGGTGCCCTCCAGCCTTGCCTTGAAGTAAGACCTCTAGTATTAATGCTTAAACCAAACTCACTGAATACCCATACAAGCCATCACTCCACTCCATTTAACTCAGGCACTGCTTCCCCAAGAAGTTCTCACCTTATGGATGTGGAAACTGAGGCTCAGGAGGCTCCTAGCAAACTGGGAGCAACAAGGGCCAAATTCCAGCCCTGGCCCATCTGACCACAGAGTTGGTCCCTGCTTGCTATGTGATCTACAGACCTCAGGAGGGCTATAAACTTGAGCTGCCACCAATACACAGAACACTTTTTTCTTAAATCGTTTTCTAACAAGAGCCTGTACAGCTAACGGATTTTCCATTCCATCCTCCCTTTGTTTCACATTTTCCAGAGGCTCATCTGATTGTAATTCTCCATACATTGGCTCTGTGGAGTGATATTTTTAGATTGGATTATGGACCAACAGCTCTGGCTCTCCGCTGACATCACTGAGTCACTGCTTCTTACTGAGGAGCCATGGAGCACGAAGCCAAACAGTATGGATTTCTGTGATGCCTGGCACTTTACTTGACATCTGGTCTTGTGTTGCAAGGTGTGCAGTGCAGAGCACTGGGGAAGTCCATGGACCAGCCACAAAGCCGAATCCCAATACTGTGACAGTTGGAGTGCAGGGCTGGTGGAGGGTGCTCCCCTCCGCAGGTCAGCACAGGCTTGGTAATGGGTCATCCAGCACAAGGGCAGAACGTGCTTGCATGGCTGTCTCACTGCTAAGGAGAAGAGGGTGGGGTGAGCAGCCCTTCCCTGACTCCAGCAGTGCAAATAGCACACATACTGAAGGCGGTTATTAGTTCAGATTCTCCAGTAATAAGCAGTTGCTATGGCAGAGTCAGAGACGGGTAAGGAAGAGTGGAGGCAGAAAGAGGAATGCACGTCCCAGCTTGGCAGCTAACATCATGCCCCCTCACACTTTCTGATACTGGGCCCACAGGTGCGGGTGACCACATGCAAATGTTTTTCCATGAGACACGGTGGCTTATAAGACTCCATTTCCTTTGCATGTGCTAAGCATTCTTCTAAGTCCAAATTTAAAATATTTTTGGTAGCTGCATAAAATTCCATGTGTGGCCAAATCACAGTTTGTGCAATCTCTTTTTTGCATGTGGACATCTGTTCATTTCCATAGGAAGCATTCCTGAAGCTGGAATTTCTTGGACAAGGGCTGCTGATGATTTTGAATGTGTACTGCCTGCCCTTCAGAGGTAATTAGCATAAGTGTAGTAGGGGCCCACATACTCGCCAGCCCTGCCCTCTTATGTCCTCTGGGTTTCTGCTAAATTTCCAGGTGTTTGAAAGGAGGTGTGTAGTTATAAGGTCATGATTAAGTATTTCAAAATAAATATTAGCAGTTTTTCATTTGCTTCACATCATTTGGTGATGTATTTATAACTTTAGTTTTTCTTTCTGGTATTAATATTTTTGATGGCTATAAAAGTATCTAATAAATGAAGGTCCAACCGATCCTTTGGGGTATCCAAATGACTTCAAAAGAAGGTAGCATTTTTGGCCCCACCAAGATTGGGCCCGGCCCTCAGCGGGAGCTGGTAGTGCTACCTGTGGAGAGAAAAGGTTGGCTGTTAAATACAAAGCATTTGGTGAGAAGCCAAAAGGGGGTTCATAAAACATCTCTTATGTGGGTATCTGAGCAAAGACTGCAGTAAGCAAAGAAGTAACAAATTCTATGCAAATTCTCACAAATTCTCATTTTGTACTCAGAAAAATTGAATTCCAGTTCCTTGTTTTAGGCCTCTCTTTCTTTTAATTTTTTTTTTGAGACAGGGTCCCACTGTGTAGGCCAGGGGTGGTCTTGAACTCCCCACAATCTGCCTACCTTAGCCACTCCCCGCCCCACCTCCAGTGCTGGGATTACAGCCCTAGCCAGCCTGGGCTTTCTTGCTTCTGAAGTAGGAACTGATACTCTCGGATGCATTACCCAACCCATGTCCTTGGGGCTCTCTCATCTTTCCTTCTGGGGAAATGTAGATTTCCCTCACTCCTTTTTCTTCCCTTAGCCTGGTGAATAACCTCTTGGGACTTCAGAGGCATCTGTTTTGGCCTCTCAGGACAGATGATTCCAAAAGTTGGAAAGATAATTCCATCCTTTGGTGTCCTCTGACCCTCCATCTCTCTTCCTGAGGTTCCTGGTGGAGATCTATCCCCTAATCCACATATTTTTGGGCATCTGTTTTCTAACAAACAAGTTGCATGTTGGGAAATTTGTTCTGCTTTGTGCAAAATCAAGGTGTTTTCTGGAAGGCTGAGGAGAGCAGGGCACTCATGGGTTCAGGAGTCACAGAAAACGGAATGGATGGAGGCACCCCTCCACCCCCACCTGGAGGCTTGGCCAGGCAGTCAGCCCCCTCTCCAGTGTTTCTCCCTTATGAATATGATAAAAATAATGTTTCCCAGGATCACTGCACATTAGGGTAATAATGAAAAATATTTTAGCAGATAATGCTTCCTTTCTCCACTCTTCAGTCTAAGGGATAAATGAGCCCACGTTTTAACCACTTTACCAAATTCACCCAGCATCATTTACCTGCATGGTGCAAAGTGATCAGACAGGCAAAAGCCTCTCAGAGCCCTCTCATCTGCAGCGCAAGTGTCAGTCACATCAGCTGTAAGCACAGTGCCAAGCCTGCTCGGAGTGGGGCTGGAAAACAGACACAGAAGAGCCCAGGACTGGCCTGGTGCAGTACATTTCACAGAGGTACATTTTACATTGAAACCCAGAGCATTCACATGGTTATAACCAAAAGTGAACTGGGGAGCCGGGCGTGGTGGCGCAGGCCTGTAATCCCAGCACTCGGGAGGCTGAGACAGGAGGATTGTTGTGAGTTCGAGACCAGCTTGAGCTACAAAGTGAGCTTAAGGCCAGCCTGAACTGTATAGTGAGACCCTGTCTCAAAAAGACCAAAAAAAAAAAAAAAAGTGAACTGGGGAAAACTGATACCTGCCTTCACTGATTTATTTGAACATCTTCTATTTGCATTTTTTTTTTTTAACTGTAGATGGTAGCATCCTAAGTTGATTTCACACTCTGGTGAGGGAGCGCGCCTCAGGAAAATGTTTGCTTAGACCAAGCATAATCACCTGCCTGGAGCCCAGCAGCCAACACCTTTGGGACTCCAGTAGCAGACTCTAGGCAGGAAGCAGCTGGTGGACACAGAATGGCACCCTACCCCCAGGTTTTTGGGAAGAGAAGGTATGGCTTAGCCCTTTCCCTTTCCTCCACTCCTCAGTACCCTAGGTCCACCTGCCCCAGTGTCCCTGATGATTATTTAGTGACCTCTCCTCCAGACTGTTCAAAAGGACATAGGTGGGCTGGCGAGCTAGCTCAGTGGATTAAGTACTTCCTTAGGCAAGTGGAGAGGCCAGGAATTGATCCCCTGCACCATATGCTGCACCAGACCTATCCCCGGTGCCAAGATCAGGCTAGATGGCACATGTGTGTAATCTCAGCGCTAAGGAGGCTGAGACAGGAGGATCACCAGGAGTCTCAGCTGCATAGTGAGGACTATGCAGTCCTCACAGTCCCCTCCACAGCTCCTGTCACGTTACTGCTGCACTCTTTTTGAAGGGTGACTGAGATCAGGGAGACAGGGAGGAATCAGGGCTCATTGTTAACATCTCCACCTTCCCCAAACCCCAATTAGCCATAGTAAGCACAGCAAGTTTTCCAGAATATTCCAAGGTCTCAGCCCTGTTTTCCTAGTGAATCCCCCACCTGCTCACTGAGTGGCAGCCACAAGAGCTGGCTCTCCCCTCACCTGGACCAGTCGCAGGCTCTCAGTTGGGCCTATCAGCAGGCCTGGATTGGCGCAACCACAAGCCTGTGCTGGACCAATCACAGGCCCGCAGCTGCTGTGTATGCAGCACTCCCACCCACCTCTCAGTGGAGGAAGGCTCCTTCCTCTGGTGTGCTGGTCTCCAAGTGCAGCACAGGCCCTGCTGAAGTACTCCCTTGGTGGCCTTGTAAACCTGCACATGATTTACTTCTTGGTACTTGGGCTCCAGAAGTCCTATAATCTGCTCACCACTGTTACCCTGAGTAGTTCAGACAGAACAGTCATCCCAAAGGACAGAGCAGCAAACGCTGGGGACTGTTAGCCGTGAAGGGCTCAGGAGGCCAGCAGCCAGTGAAGATCAGTGGCAGAGACCAGCACCCAGGGAGCTGACCGGATGGTGTCCCACACAAGCCAGCACTCGATGCCAGTGGCTAACAGCTGGCTGTGTCTCTGTGGGTGGCATTCAGCAGCATCCAGTGCCATCCAGTGACAGCAGGACTGCTAACAGGGCTGCTTTTTGCTAATTCATGACTTTTTTCTGAATTGAGCAAAAGAACCCTCAACTGACTGGTGCTGAAGCCAACTGAAGCCAGCCTCAGACCCTAAAACAGGGCAGGTGGGCACAGGCATAGACAGTGTGCCAGAAGCAGTGCACCCAGCCCAGGGATACCAACTTCCGAGCCATGGGAAGGAGTCAGGGCTGGGATGGTTCCATGAGCCCTCTCCCATGGGGGGCCTTGTGAGGGAAGGAAAGCCCTGTGGGAGCGCTGGCTCTGCAGAGAGGGTTTCAGACCCCAAGTCACCTTCCATCCTGGGCTCATCTGTCCCATGACAAATTGGCCCAACCAGGGCTTTTCACCAGAACCTGAACTGCTATGGTAGCTCTGTTTTCTTCCTCTCCTGCAGTATAAATTTTTCCAGTGGCTTCTCAAACACACAAGAGCTCTCCCATAATCCTGTTTAACTTCATCATGGCAGCTTCCTCCAGTGGCCTTGCACAACAGTGTCAGGTGGGATGGTGGCTCACACCCTGTCAGGTGCACGGACCCCGCCCAGGATGCAGCATACAGCAGCTTCTAGTCCCCCACCGATGGTACCCAGGGGTGGCAGACACAGAACTCACATGTGAAGTGGCCCCTGCTGGCCCCAAGAGGACCCAGTCTCCTCTGTGTTCAGACGTAAAGCACCCTACTCCTTTTCCTCCCCCTTGGAGCAGCACTTCACCAACATGATTCATCTCATCTCATCTCACTTATTTTAATAGACACACCCACAGAGGCTCTTGCCAGTGTGGAGTGTCAGCTTCCTTGGTCACAGAAGTGTTGGTCGAGGGACAGTGGACAGGCAAGAGGCCCCAGGCCCATGACACCTGGGTGACTGGCCAGTCCTGGTAGGGGAGAATTTGATTAATTGACCATGGTGGGTGTTTCAGAAGTCTGTCCTGTCAAGCTGTGAGTACCGACCTTACTAAAGGGAATCCCAACTCACCAAATGCTGACTGCATTCGCTCAGCACACCAAGCCCAAGCAAGGAGGAGGATCCTGCACAGTTACTTTCTCTGCACAGCATTAATGAGGGGAAGTCATGTGACAGAACTGCTCTCAGTGACATGCCTGTAGGCCAGCTACTCAATAGGCTGAGGCAGGAGCATCCCTTGAGCTCTTGAAGTTGAGGTCAGCCTGAGCATCATAAGACTCTGCCTGAAAGCAAACAAACAAGCAGCCACTGTCCAGACTTCACCATGTGTAGATGGGCATGGTGGCACAATGCGTTCATTTCCTTGTGTTTCCACAAAGCTTTGTTGGAAATCAGTGGCCAGTAGGCAACAAAGAAACACAACCTATATTGCCTGGGATGGCAGAGGTCCCCAGACCAGGAGCTGAGAGGAATGATCAAGACCTGGGATTGATAGACCCCCGAATTCTGGCAGGGCCTACAGCTTGCTGAACTCCGTTGTTAGGGATTATTGTTTCCTAGATGTTAGTATTGTTGTAACCCAAAAATCAAAAACCAGACTCAACTCAAAAAGCGCTTTATTTAGCTGAGCTCAGCAGCAAAACATCCTCTCATCTCCAAGTATGTGTGCGCTAACCTTAAGTGAGGCACAGTTTTTAAAGGGAAAAACCACAAGAGTAGGGGGAGGAGAGGGGATTTTACGAAGCTTATTTTGAGTTAGTCATGTCCGAGGGTAACTCTTTGTTCCCATAGACAAGGTCACATTTTGCAAACCCTACAGGAATATATCTTTATTTGGCTTAGGTGTTGTTTTGTTCCGGTAGTCGGTAGTCGGAAGGACATCTGATGGCAGTTTCACCCATCTTCAGGTGTTCTGTTTGTTCCCGTAATTGCAAGGACAGTTTACCTCATTTTGCAGAATGTTTCCGCAAAACGAGGTAAACATTTCTTTATCTTCTCTGGAATGCTGTGAAACACTTTCTTATTTGTACAAACAGTCACATCTTGCGGTTAGGCATGGGTGGAAGTTTACAAAAGAGAGGGCAAGATATCACAAAATGGAGTTTACATAAATTTTACAAAATGAAGTTGGATGAGCCAGGTAACAACAAGTATTCTCATGTTTCAGAGCAGCAGAACCAGGTGGAAGCAGAGCTGGTTTGCACTAGGTCAAATGTCGCACTTTAGTAACAGAGGCAAGACGTCCAAACAAAGACCTCTGACCCACAGCGCCAGGCTGCCCTCCTCCAGCTGCCTGATTATGGCATCCTGCTGCTACGATAAAGCTTCTGTGATTTCCTAATTAAATGGAAATAAATAGCAGTGTCACTTTAATGGATATGACTGATAATTATGTAGTGTTTCCCTCCACTTTGCAAAAGTTTTTCTGTTTCTAAGTAATTAGGCCACACGAAGGTCCCTCTGGCAAGCAGACCCCCTTTGGAAGTCTGAGGCTCTGTCTCAGGGCAGAGGAGCAGCATCCTCCCTGGGAGCTACCACCTTCTCTCCAGCTCTGAGGCTCTCAGAACCTTCTCCCTAACCTTTGTGTCATGTGTGGTAGGGGACCAGGACCCAGTGTGCAGAATGGACAAGACCAGCAGAGAAAAAGAAAACCACAGAACCCTCTTCTCCTGCGGGCCCTGCAGACAGTGCGAACATCACCAGTCTCCACGCAGGCATGCAGGGCAAAGACCCGACTTTCTTGAATGGTGTGCTGTGCCAGGTAGAGGGCTGGGTGCTGCCCCTATCCTCTTTTAACACCCACACCATGGATGATCTTGTCCCATGCTGGCAACCCAAGAGCCTGCTCCAGAGGGCCCAGTGAGCCCCGGAAGATCACTGTGAAGTTGGTGAAGAGGAGATTGGTATCCAGTTTGCTTAATGCCAAAAACCGCCCCACAGTGGCAGACTGAAATGTGGCAGTGTGGTCCTTTTAGGGGGGTGCCAACAATCCCAGTCGGGCTAGAGCGAGCCTGAGTGCAGATCAGCACAGAGCCCTGGCTAGCTCATGTGCGGCTGCCTGCGGAGGCTCAGGCTCCTCCTCTGAACTACAGCAAGGATCTCTGAGCTCCTTTCCCAAGGTTCCTGAGAGCCGCTACAGGAGGTGGGGAGGGTTCAGGGTCCTGGAACAGGGATCAGCATCCCAGGAGGGAGCCGCAGCAGATTCTCCTTGCCATCAGCAGTTTCCAGGAGCTGCCCCGCTAACATCAGCGTGCTGGGTGGCAGTTCCCTGGGGTGCCACTGGCTGGACTGGCTCCTGGCGCACACCTGGCCATCTGGCTGCCTTCACACGCTCCAGTAACTCAGAGGCACAGCCAAGGCTGAGGCTGCTCTGACCAGCTGGTGCTTGTATCTTTGGGCTAAGAAATAGATTACATCTCTTAGTTCTGAATAGCATCTTATTAGACCAAAAAAAAAAAAAATTCTATTGATTTAATTGTTATTTTATTTTATTTTTTAGTGTATTTGGTTGTTCCAGGGTCTCACTACGCAGTTTGGACTCTTGTTGATCCTCCTGCTTTCAGCCTCCCAGTGCTGGGATTATAGGCATGCACCCCTACACCTGGGACTCTGCCTGGTTCAGCCCACCTTAGGGGCGGGGCTGGGGTGGCATGTGGTGCCAGGGATTGAACTGCAGTCCCTGTGCTTATCTAAGCTTGCCTAAGCAGGTACTTCAGTCTGTTGAGCTATCTTGCCAGCCCCATATTGATTTAAACCAACTGAAAACTGTGCTCCTCCACTATGCCACTAGCTATGATTTAGATCAAGAACTTCCCAAAGGCTCTTGTGGGGTTTTCAGAAGGTGACTGCATGCCAGGTGCTGGGGTCCCCAGGAGACTTACCTTGTGATGAACTCGAAGGTGACCGTGCTGCTGGAAGGAGGCGCTGGCTTGCCGCGGCAGGCCCACCTGGCTCCTTGCTGCCTGGAGGTGACCAGACTTCCTCAGCCATTCCCAGCCCGCCAACAGTGCCCTAAATCCCCTGAACCACGAGCCAAATTCAACCTCTCCCTTTAAAAGCTGTGGGTGTCATGTGTGGTGTCCCAAAAACCAAAAAGCAGGCTAGTGCATTACCCTTCCATGTCCAAGGGTCCTCACTGGGGGCCCCACTTGATTTTAGTGTTTAAGTAATCAATAAGGGAATCATGAAAATTGTCGCTTTCAATTTTTACAAATCATAAGGTATGAAAACATTTGAAAGTTAAATTATGAATGGAGCATTTCAGTATCAGTCAATAAGCAGAAAAGCCCAGTGGAAGAGAAGAAAGGAATGTTCAGAGGTAAGTCCTGAAAACACCAAGGCACACAGCCAATAAAAAAGGAAATATACAGTATCACAGTAATTACTGATAGAGCCAGGCATGTGCTGTACACGCTGGGAGGGGGAAGCAAGGGGGTGGCGAGCCCAGCCTGGGCAGCTCTATGGTTGTTAGGGTTGGTATCTAAGTGTCCCCCAAAGCCACATGCTCATAGGTGGGGACTGGATCAGGGCTGTGTGACACCGCCCTGCCTCCCTGCCCTGACGCCACCAACGATACACTGCAACTGTACAAACCGTGCACTAAAATAAACCTCACCTTGTTCAACTTGTGTATGTTGGGTATTTTGTCCTGACAATAAGAAGGAGACAACCTAGCAAGTCATGTGAGACCCTGTGTCAAAATTAAATAAATAGAGCCAGGGAGATGGCTCAGTAGAATAAGCACTTCCCTGGCAAGCACAAGGGCCTGACTTCAATCCCCGATCCCGGAAAAAAAAGAAAAATAAATAATAATAATAAATAAATAAATAAAATGGGAATGTAGCTTACTGCAGAGACCCTTGGTTTAGTGCCACAGGAAAAAGTTGCTAATTGAAACAACAGGAAGAAACCTATGAAATGAGTTCAGACTAAAAAGAACTATGAGGCCAGTCAGTACTGCTGAAGCCTTGGGGTGCTTTCCTGTGCTATTGCTGAAGGCTACACATGAGTATGGCTATGCATTCTAATAGCTCTCAAGCTCCAGGAAATAAACCTGAGTTTATCTACAGTGCTTGCTCTCAATCAGATAAGTCAATTGGTTCCCTCATCTGTGAGATGGGATTAATGACAGCACCTACTCCCCAAGGTTCAGGGGCCCTTAGTGGAGGCAACATTTGTCAGGGACTTGGTTCAGTTCCTCGCCGTTACTAAGCACTCCATAAATATTGTTTGATTGTCATGAGGAATTGGTGCTAAGGATAGAGGGTGTTTTGCACAGTGCTCTTTAGGATCACACAAGTGCAACAATGTCTACAAATATGGACTGCAAATCATAGTTCATTCACACCATGGATTTCCATGCAGATATTTTAAGGTCCAGTAAAATCTTAAATCATACGTATGTGTAAACAGGCTAGCAGACTATGATACGAAAATACTTGAACTACTTCTACAAAAAGGAAAAGCTTTGCAAAGATGAACACCAGCCAAGCGACTGATTGTGTCATTGTGGTGTGTGTGTGTGTGTGTGTGTGTGTGTGTGTGTGTGATGTGTGTGTGTATGTATAGTCACGATCCCAAGAAATTTATTTTACATTTATTTGGTGTTTTCTTAAAAATAGGCTTTTTTAAAGATTACTTTTAATTTCATTCCAAAAGTGAGCCTATGATACCAAGAGTTTTCTCATGTCCCGTTTCTTACACATATCTTATCTCTCCTGCAAGCACCATCCTACAATAGAGAGGTGCATTTTTTTTT